>AWOL01S0018237.1:0-125552 GCA_000715115.1 Nicotiana otophora
TTGAGCTTACATCAATTGACTTATGATGACTCGTACGTACGAAAACATGGGTTGTAACAGTGAGTATGCTCAGGAGCGTATTAGGGGTGGTAGATTTGGGCAATTCCAAAAGTCCATACAATGAGCTGTTACAGGGATTGTTAACCCCATCACAAGGTCCTGGAAGAAGGATAGGGGAAATGTTTATAATGTATGCAAAATGGGTAAAAGTCAGGTAAATGGGACGAGTCAGTTTAGCGGGCCCCATCCTCATTGTGTGAAATGTAGGAGATATCATTCGGGGGTATGTCACTATGGTCCCAATGTATGTTATGGATGTGGAGTCGAGGGACATCAATAAAGGTATTTCCATGTCAATCTAAAATCACCCTGTAAGTCACTCAATACATCATAATGGACACGCATAATATTTCCTTGTTGTATATATGCACCGATATTGAAGAGCTCTTATAAACATGGTCTTAACAAGATGTTGAATCACAAATTGTTGCATGTACCAACTCTTTGAACGAGACGCATTATTCATGAAGCCACTCTATCACAAATTCTCTTATTTACAACTTCCTATGGAATTGAGCTCTATAATTATGTCCTTGAAATTGAGTTAAAACTCTAGGAGTAATACTTCCCACTTGATTTCTTAAATTCTCAACAAGAGACCATACCTGATGAATTTCGTACAGAACCTTTTGATTCAAATATCTGCTTACTTGTACCTATGCACGCACTACCATAATATTTACCTATGTGGTATCAAATCTAATATAAATCAGCCTAGTGTTGAGGTCCTTCTTGAGCCACTCTTTTTCTCTCTGGTGTATGTTTCTCCTATTTTATGTATATTATCATGAATCCTTTTCACCGTCTAGTAACAGGAGAGCATATTGATTTGGAAGAAAATTTCGTTGTATCTTTAGTCCTCTCATATAGAATCAACTATCAGGAAGGGTTAAGCTGTCAGAATGATAATAATCTCACAAATGTTCAACTTCTTTTTCATCCTCATTGGGTTTGTGGCATAGATTTCTTGTCTCAAATACCGTTAAGAGCGTAATGCAACTTCGTGTATCTTGAAACCCATATCATATTCAGAGTGTTAGACTATTCTCATTTCGAGTTAAACAGATTTTTCCTACATCCCAAGCGGTGACTAGTGTCACATACTTGGCTATCTCACTTTGAGGCCTACTATTGCCGAACAAGGCACATATGAAATGAAACAATTATTGTTGTCCTTTTCATGACTCATTTCATTTAAATCTCAAAATCATGAACATGGTCCACACATTATCAATTCTTACTAGGCAGCTCTATGCCTCATTTGTGAAATCAATGATGTCATCACAATGATTAACCATGCCAGCGCTATTGGTAGTAACCTTCATGTCTCTTAGGATATAACCTCCTGAAATGCCCTGCTCAGCACATTGATGGATTCTTGAAAAATTTCAGCCTAATATCAGACCTCGTTGTTCCTATTTATAGTAACCTATGGGGGTTGAAGGTTCAAACATGTCAAAGAAGAAGCATCATCCCGTGATCAAATATATTGGATAGGAAATTTTATGATCATATTTATGCTAGCATATCTTAGAGTAAATGTTGGAGGTCGCCAAAGGTTTACTTTGGGTATTCGGCGTAGGGATTTAGAGTTGAATAAAGTAAACGTGTTGTTCTCAAGATTTTCTCTATGAATATATTGGGTGAATTATTAAGGAAGGTAAAGTATGTGTAGTCACATTAGGCCTTATGGAATATTGAAGGAAATAGGTCAAACTATGAGTATGATGTTTTCTCATTGTTGTCCTCTATGCACCAGATGCATCATGTATCTAGGTTCCAGAAGGTTGTTGGAAATCCTTTGCTTATCGTTCCGGTGGAAACTATTAATGGTGAAGTTAATGGGTAATTTGCTTATAAGAGGTACCTAATTGTCATCCATGTTAGATAAGCCCGGAAATTGAGATCTGCCTCTTTCAAAGTAAAGGAAGTATTCTCACATGCTTGTATAACCAAATGGTTGTGATTCAAAAGGGTACTTGTTATATGTTATGATTTAAATATGTGCAACTCATGTCTAGATACCACTTCTGTTAATGTAATGCCCTTAATGTTGAGATCAGTGTTGTTGAAATATACTGTGATGCTTTGTTGAGTTATGGATATGTTGTTAGGGCGGTTTTGGGGATTCTTTGGCAGGTGGTTAGGCCCAATTACAGGGGAGACTCTGCCGAAATGTTTGAAAAGTTTTGGAGTTAGTCAAATTTGGGGGATTAAAATGTTTGAAATAAGAGTCGAGTTATGTTAAGTGTTTGGGGCCGTACTCTACTCCTCATTCGAGGATGAATGATCTTATGTGGGGGAGAATATAAGGCCCCGTAAAAAACAATTCTCATGATTTAATATTTTAAAGTGCGCCAACGGTATTTGGGAATAATGTATTTGAGTATTAAAGGACACCTATGGGATCGAGCCACATCATGTTGAATTGATAATGTATGTTTAAAGTGTGTTGGAACATACTAAGGAGTTTTGGAATTGGCAAGAACTTGTGTGGAACAAGTTGGACACATGAAGTGGAAAGGATGTTTCAATTGGCAGAAGACCCGACTTCAAATGAATAGAAATCCCTCAATATAATGACTTAGGTGGTGATCTACCTATCAAATTAAAGCCCTTTGGGTCTAGTTTCCGACGCATTAAACTGTTTGTCATTTGTTATATTGCTAAAGAGCTCCATCAAGGTATGTTGGCTAAAATTTCTCTCTTAGAATCGAATTCTATAATGTTCTCGTAACTTTCAAATTATGGAATGTGTATTAAAATGCTATGTCTTTGAGTTGTGTTTTAAATGAAGGTTATGATGCTAACTTGTCTGAGAAAACACAATATGCCTAAGACTCTTAATTGCTCATATATGTACCTAATGTCTTGATTATAAATGCCTTATTATTGATAATCTATAAAGATGGTTGGAAATGAAATAAGTGAATTGGGGATATAAAGTATGGCCAATGTGCCAAGAGTGAAAGTTATACGTTTGGCCAGTGATGCCAATGAAGTGAGATGATGTGATAAAGAATATGAAATGAGCCTCGACTCAACTATTTTAAAATGACTTCGAAAATAGAATTGCCTAAGAGCTTTTATACTCAAATCATGCCCATCAGTGGCTGCTTTAACTAATGCTTTGCTTTATAAATATATCCAGTGTGATTCGAGTTCTATATACACATGTGTTGAAATTGTACATTGTCATTTCTTGGGAAGAGTATTGCAAGAATAAATGAGGTATTGATTGTTTATGATTTTTCATGTGTGTTTCTATTGTTGGTTGGTAGGCCTCATTCTTTGGGAAGAAACCATTTGTGTTTGAAGTTCCCATTTACATGGATATGAAGTATATGAGTTCTGCAATATTCTATATGTTGATATTTGATGGTGATCTTTGAAATTGAAAGAGGTGAAAGTGTGGAATATGAAATACGTCCATCGTGCCAGGAATAAAGATTCTTGTGAATGGCCAAATGAGCAAATGAAATATTGTTGTTGTGAGTGACTGGAAATACTAATGAGAATTTGTACAATATGAAAGATGTTGAGGTGAGTACAATTGTATTTATGTTACCTTTGTGTGCAAATCAAATAAAAAAAATATTTTTGGGAGCATCATTAGCAAAACCGAGGAAGGGTGGGTCATAAGGCCCACTCCTAAAACTACACTTGCCGGTGTAGGGGTGGATTGTGTTTATTCCCCTTATTTGAGATGAGATTGATGTGATAAAATTATTCCTCTTAATTGATATTGTGAGTTTTTTTGATGTCTTCAAATAAGACAGCCTAGCTGATCGAGTCGTGATCGGACTCAGTACATAAATTACGGTGGTATTGGTATTGATAGTAATTGTGGTTGATCCTCTAGGGAGATAGCCTAGCCGATCGGGTCATGATCGAACTCCGTGCTAAAATTAC
The DNA here is from genome assembly GCA_000715115.1 of Nicotiana otophora. Taxonomy (NCBI): domain Eukaryota; kingdom Viridiplantae; phylum Streptophyta; class Magnoliopsida; order Solanales; family Solanaceae; genus Nicotiana; species Nicotiana otophora. Next base: position 3,973 of record AWOL01S0018237.1, read on the forward strand.
GGTGGTATTAGTATTGATAGTAATTGTGGTTGATTCTCTAAGGCGATAGCCTAGCCGATCTGGTCGTGATCGGACTCCATGCTAAAAGTACGGTGGCATTGGTATTGTGAACATCGGTATTGTGAACACTAGTATTGTGAACATCAGTATTGTGAACACTGGTATTGTGAACATTGGTATTGTGAACATTAGTATTGTGAACATCGATATTGTGAACACTGGTATTGTGAACATTGGTATTATGAATAGTGATATTGTGAACAGTGGTATATCATTGCTAATAATCTCCCAAACAAAAGAATTGTATATGAAGTTCATATTTTGAAAATTATTATGTTTTAACTGGACATTTGGATATTGTTGATTGTGACTTGTTGTTTCTATGTGTTGCCTTTTCTTATATGGGCATTCTATTTTGAAAGAGGACTTTTAGCTATACATATTAGTGCTATTCGATGGTACTAATACCCCTTTTGCCGGGGGCGCTGCATCTTTAATGGATGCAGGTGGTTCTACTGTAGGCATCATTGATTAGTGATATTAGTACACTCTTTTCGGCTGATTTTGTGAGCCCCACTTCATTTCGGGGTCATGTATCTTTTGTGTCTCATGTACTGTGTTTTAAGGTATAGCCGGGGTCTTGTTGCCGGTATTTTCATATTACTCTTTATTGTACTTAGAGGCTCCGTAGACAGGTTGTGGGTGGTGTTTGATGTGGGGAATTGAACTAGAAATGTTGGTATTTGGAAAACATGTTTTTTATTATATCAATAAACTTGTAATATTTTGGAAATTATGAATGAAGTTGCTAATGAATATGAAATATGAGTTGTTAATGAAATCTTTTGAAAGTTTGATTAATTGAGTACATCTCCTCTTTATTCATAGATGAGTTTGGGTAGAAGAAAATCTAACCGGCTTGCTCGGCCGGGTTCACTTGGTTGAGCGCCGGTCACGCTCCCTGAGTTTGGGGCGTGATAATGACTTCCGCACCAGTTACTTCACCACCCACTCAACCAGTTTGGGGTGGGGCTCAGGATGCTATAGGTCACCCCTAGAAGGGGAGGCCGATCAGGTGGCGGTGAGGCTCGATGCTATGCTTTTCCCTCCAGGCCAGACGTCGTTGCTTCAGACGCAGTGATCACATGTGTTGTCTCAGTATGCCACATGGATGCTTCCATATTATTTGACCTTGGTTCCACTTATTCATATGTATCATCATATTTTCCTCAATATTTGGATAGTCCCCGTGAGTCCATAGTTTTACATGTTCATGTATCTACGCCGGTGGGCGATTCTATTATTGTGGATCGAGTGTATCGGTCATGTGTGGTGACCATTGGGGGATTGGAGACAAGAGTTGATCTCTTATTGCGTAGTATGGTTGATTTTGATGTGACTCTGGTCATGGATTGGTTGTCTCCATGTCGTGCTATTCTGGATTGTCATGCTTAGACAGTGACATTTGCGATGCTGGGGTTACCTAGGATCGAGTGGAGAGGTTATCTGGACTATGTTCCTAGTATGATGATTTCATATCTGAAGGCCCAACGGATGGCTAGGAAGGGGTGTTTGTCATATTTGGCTTTTGTGAGGGATGTTGATGTTGATACTCCTACCATTGATTTTGTTGCGGTAGTGCGAGACTTTTAGAATGTATTTCCCGCAAACTTGTCGTGCATGCTGCCCGACAGGGACATTGATTTTGGTATTGTCTTGGTGTCGGGCACTCAGCCCATTTCTATTCCTCCATATCGTATAGCACCAGCAGAGTTGAAGGAATTGAAAGAGCAGCTTCAGGAGCTTCTTGATAAGGGGTTCATTAGGCCTAGTGTGTCGCCTTGGGGTGCACTAGTTCTGCTTGTGAAGAAGAAGGATGGTACTAGTGTGTCATTTTGTGGACGGTTTCTCGACCATTGCAGTGCCTTTGTCAAGGTTGACCTAGAAGGGTGATCCATTAGGTGGTCGGATGAGTGTGAGGAGAGCTTTCAGAAGCTCAAGACTGCCTTGACCACAGCTCCAATTCTAGTTTTTCCTTCAGCATCGGGTTCTTATAAAGTGTATTGTGATGCTTCTCGGATCGGTATTGGGTATGTCTTGATGCAGGAGAGTAGAGTGATTGTTTATGCTTCACTCTAGTTGAAACCTCATGAGAAGAACTACCCCGTTCATGATTTGGAGTTGGCAGCCATCATTTATGCATTGCAAATTTGGAGGCATTATTTCTAAGGCGTGTCTTGTGAGGTATTTACAGATTATCGGAGTCTTCAACACTTGTTCAAGAAAAAGGATCTAAATGCGAGGCAGCGAAGATGGTTGGAGCTGTTAAAAGACTATGATATTACCATTTTGTATCATCCTGGGAAGGTCAATATGGTGGCCGATGCCAAGAGTAGAAAGGCGATGAGTATGGGCAGCCTTGCATATATTCTTGTTGGTGAGAGACTGCTTGCATCAGATGTTCAGGCCTTGGCTGATCAGTTCATGAGGTTAGATATTTCGGTACCTAGTCGGGTTCTAGCTTGTGTGGTTTCTCAGTCTTCTTTATATGTTCGCATCAGAGAGCGTCAGTATGACAACCCTTATTTGCTTTTCCTTAAGGACACGATTCAGCACGGTGATGCCGAGGAGGTTTCTGTTGGAGATGATAGGGTGTTGTGGATGCAGGGTCGGATTTGAGTGCCCAGTGTGGATGGGCTACGTGATTTGATTCTTGAGGAGGCCCACAGTTCACGGTATTCAATTTATCCGGGTGCTGTAAATATGTATCAGGACTTGAGACAACACTATTGGTGGAGGAGAATGTAGAAAGACATAGTGGAATTTGTAGCTCGGTGCTTGAATTGTCAGCAGGTGAAGTACGAGCATCAGAGGCCAGGCGATTTGCTTTAGAGGCTTGAGATTCCGAAGGAAGTTCACATTGAAGTTTTGGAGAGCAGTGTAGTGAGAGTTAGGCACACAGGTTGAGTTGAGTACAACATTCCACCTTCAGACGGACGGACAATCCGATCGCACCATTCAGATATTGGAGTATATGCTACGCACTTGTATCATGGATTTCAGGGGTTCTTGGGATCATTTTCTACCGCTTATAGAGTTTGTCTACAACAATAGCTACCAATCGAGTATTCAGATGGCTCCGTATGAGGCCTTGTATGGGAGGCGGTGTCGGTCTCTAGTTGTTTGGTTTGAGCCGGGTGAGGCTAGGCTATTGGGTACTAACATGGTTTAGGATGCATTAGAAAAGGATAAGTTGATTCAGGAGCGGCTTAGCACGGAACAATATAGACAAAAGAGTTATGCCGATCGGAAGGTTCGTGATGTTGCCTACATAGTGGGGAAGAAGGTATTGCTCAGAGTGTAACACCCCGGAAATTTCAAAGTGTTTTAAGACCATTAAGAAGATTGGCAGGTACTAATTATAATAATTCGGGTATGAACAAGACTAATAATATGAATTATATCAATTGATCATGATAATATATATATGAGGTGCATTAAGAATGGTTTATGGTCTAAGAAGAGCCCCAAGGCTAAGTCAAGTTGGAAATTATACGATGGGGGTAAAGTTTCAAGTGAGTTCGCACAATACATAACTTCAAACGAGCATAAATCACCAGATATGGAGTTTTATATGGTTTATGACCTATCAAATGAAAGGTCTACGTGTGTAGTTTCTAATGCTTCAAACCGTTCGTTATTTGGAGATTCTTACAAGAAGTTATGACTTTTTTAGTAAAGAGTGACAGAACAGCTACGCGAGTCTTGCGTAGCCTACGCAGCATAGCAGCGTAGCCTATGCACCATTGCGTAGGCAAATCCAGCAACTTCCAATTGAAGGGGAATGTAAGTCCACCCTACGTAGCCTTTGTGCGTAGCCTACGCAGGAGTCTACGCAGCTTCAAGGGTCATTTTAAGGAGCTGAAAATGTGGGGTTAGAGAGAGAATGTATTAGTTTTTCATCTTGGAATGGATTTCTAGAGAGAAGGAGGAGCTCTTCCACCATGGATATACTTCAAGGTAAGTTGTTTTGGCACAAGTATGATTATATAACATCATTTAGTGATAACACTAACATTATTATGGATCAAATCCATAGGAAATGGGTTGAATCTTCAAGAACACCAAAAAGAGCAAAAGTGAGATTCTTCCACCAAGAATTAATCCCTTCACTTGATCTTCATATATATGTCATACTGGAGTATAGGTAGCATGTTTATGAGTTTTATTTGGAGTTATAAAGGGATACTGTATGAACCCTAAGGGTGGGTCTTGAGAATGCCATTTTTGAGTAAAGAAGAAGATGAATAGTGATGAATTGATATAAATACATATGTCTTGAGTTTCTAATGATTCCAATAGACTTGATAACTTAATTGATGAACAAATTTAATTGGGAATCACCATTTGCATAAGATACAACACTAGTTCTTAAAATGGATGTTCTTGAACCTAGAGTTTTGATGGAGATGACAATGAATAGTGACTTGATGATGTTGGGTAATTAACATAGTATTATTAATGACGCCAAATGAGTATTAAATAATAAGAATTAAATTGAATAGGCTAATGGATGAGCCTATTGGATAATTTGGGATGGTTGAAGGCTTGTTGCCGAATTGTGAACCCTAAATGGATATTTATGAATCTTTTCGTATTTATTTTGATGTAGTTGGGATATCTAATGGTAGGTATTATATTGTGGGTGATATTTGGACATTTTAATCAATTGGAGCATTGTAGTATTTTTGGAGATTAAAGGTTGACATTTGGATTGCTAGGATTTTCGGAACATTGTAGTAATTTAAGGAAAGCTCAGATCGAGGTATGTTAGCTAAACTCCTCTCTTAGAATTGAATCCCACGGTATTCATGTAATTTATGTAAGTCCCAAGTGGTTCACTATAAAAACAATTGGCTATTCCGAATAAGTTGTGTTGAAAGATATATGTTCAATATGTATACCAAATGCTTTTATCATGTTATGTTATCATTTGAGAATATGTTCAAAGTATGAGTTGTGCATTAAAATGTTTCGACTTCAAGCCAAGGCCAAACGAAGGCAATTATGCCAAATCTTGTAAAAACTCTCTATGTGCCTAAGACTCTTAAGTGCTCACATCTGTACTAAAAACGTTGATTTGAAATGCCTTGTTGTGGATGATGATGATGATGTTTGAAATTGAAAAAGGTGAGCATGAAATACTAAATACGCCAATGTGCCAAGAATGGTTTTATAATTATGGCCACTAGTACCAAAGAAATGAAAAGATGTGAAAGAAGTATGTAATGAGATGATTGGTATAAAAAAGGATGATGTCTTGAATGAGATGGCCTAGCAGATTGGGTTGTGATCGGATTCCATGCCGCACACATGGTGGTGATTGTGCTGGAAATTGTAAATTGAAATTCTGATTGTGGTTGATGTCTCTAATGAGATGGCCTAGCCGATCGGGTCGTGATCGGACTCCGTACTAAAAGTACGGTGGTATTGGTATTGTGAATATTGGTATCATAAACGGTGGCATATTGGTATTAAAGATCTCCCAACTTAAGATATGGAAATTAATTTGAACATTGTCTTGATCCTAATTTGAGGTTTGATGTTGTTTGTGGCTTCCAGTGATATTATGATTGTTACTCTTTGTATTATTTATCATTCTATTGAGATGGTGTTTTGTTATTCATACTAGTACTATTCCATATGTACTAACGTCCCTTTTGCCGGGGGCGCTACATCTTCAATGGATGTAGGTGGTTTAACAGCAGGAGACATTGATCAGTGATAGCGGTACATCCTCTTCCCAGCTGACTTGGTGAGCCCTACTTCATTTCAGGGTCATGTATCTTTTGTACCTTGTGTATTGTGTTTGAGGTATAGTCGGAGCCTTGTTGTCGGCATTATCATAGTACTCTTCTGTATCTATTAGATGCTCTGTAGACAAAGTGTGAGTTGTATATTGGTGCTGGGGAAGTCAAACCATGTTATGTTGTGTTGGAATTACTTGTTTCACTATAGACCATGAAAATGTGTGTAATTGGAGACTTTAAAATGAAGTAACTTATGGTAATCAATTGGTATTGTATACATGATATCCTTATCGTATAATTAACAAAAATATGTATTTGTTTTGCATTCATAAGTGAGTTTGGGTAGAAAGTATCTAACAGGCTTGCTTGACTGGGTTCACTCGGTTGAGCGCCGGTCGCGCTCCCCGAGTTCGGGGCGTGACAAACTTGGTATCAGAGCCTAAGGTTTTAATGTATCCTAGGATGTCTCTGAGCCATGTCTAGTAGAGTCCTTCTTATCGGTGTGTTGTCGACCACATCTATAATGGGGAGGCTACTTGGGCATTTAGGAATGATACCCTTCTTTCATGTTCTTGATCATGCAATAGAGCTGATTGTAAGACTGTTCCTCCTTTATCTCGTGCGTTGCTCTAATTTTCAGTACATGGCACCTAAAAAGATGGCAAGAACTGGCCAGAGAGCCAATGTCACCCCAGGAGTGTCAGTTGATCCTATATTTGATGATGCGGGTGAGCACCCAAGGGGTAAGAATATTCCCCAAATTACTAAACTGCCTGATTCTACTACAACTGATCAGACTGCACCTGTCCCTACACCTACTGAGGGTGCAAGGTCCCTCCAACTGATATTCCAGTTCCACCTCCAGCTCCAGCTTCCAATTCTGGTGTTTTTGATGTTGATTTTAGGGGGAACCATACAGATGTTGGCTCAGATAGTGGCTTCCCAAGCCCAGAGATCGAATGTTGCACTCACTTCTTCCAAACAGCCAGGGGATTCTGCTAGTTCCAGGGTGAACAGGTTTCTCCAGCTGGATCCTCCAGTATTCACGTGTACTATCCCAGAGGAGAACCCCTAGGACTTCATTGATGAGATGCACAAGACTCTCCGAGTTATGTGTGCTACTGAGATGGAGGTAATGGAATTGGCCTCCTACCGCCTGAAAGAGGTGGCATATTCTTGGTTTGAACTATGGGAGGAGTCCCATGAAGAAAGGAGCCCTCCAGCGAGGTGGGGTGAGTTTGACAATGACTTTATTGATCATTTCTTGCCTGCCGAGACTAAGGCAGCCCGTGCCACTGAGTTGGAGAGCCTGAGGCAAGGTAGCCTGAGTGTGTGGGAGTACCATATGAGATTCGCGCACCTGTCCAAGTATGTTATTTACATGTTGCCCACTATGGAGGCTAGAGTGCGCCGGTTTGTGCAGGGACTTGGTCCCTTGGTAATTAATGAGGTCGCTACAACTGCCTTGAATTATGATATGAACTATGGGAAGATGGTGGCATTTTCTCAAGCAACAGAGACTCGCAAATTAAAGAACAAGATGGAGCGAGAGGGTAGCAATAAGGCCTGGTCTGAGGGAAACTTTGGTGGTACTTCTGGTGGCGGCAGGTCAACAGTCAGGGGAGGGTTGTCAGGGCCATCTTAGTCTTTTACTCAGTCTTTGACTAGTGCATAGCCATTAGGGCCCAGTCAGCAACAACAGCAGTGGAGCTGTTTCAGGCCCAGTCAGGGCAACAGGGGCTCCTATCAGCAAGGTCATCATAGTGGTAGATTTCGGTAGCAGCGGAGGCCCCCATGCCCTAGGTGTGGAAAGATGCACTTAGGAATATTCTATATGGACTTACCTGTATGCTACGGATGCGGATTGAGTGGCTACATTCAGAGGGATTGTCATTCGTTCTGCCAGGGTACAGGCAGGGGCCCACCACAGCTAGCCAGTTCTGCAGCTACTACATCTGCAGCACCTCCTCCAGCTCGAGGCACTCCAACACCCGCAGGGCGTGGTGCAGCTAGGGGTAGAGCATAGAGTTCGGGAGGAACCGGCCGTTTCTATGCCATGAGGGGTCGCCAGAATTCAGAAGCTTCTCCAGATGTTGTCACAGGTATATTGACTGTCCAATCTCATGATATGTGTGCTCTTATTGATCCCGGTTCCACTTTGTCATATGTCACTCCATATGTTGTTATGGAATTTGGGATAGAACCGGAATAGCTTCATGAGCAGTTCTCTGTATCTACTTCGGTTAGTGAGTCTATTTTGGCCGCATGGATTTATAGGGATTGTGTTGTCACGTTGCATGGTCGGGACACCATGGCCGATCTCATTGAATTGAGGATGGTCGATTTTGATATAATAATGGGGATGGACTGGCTTTATTCATGTTTTGCCAAGCTTGATTGCCAAACCAGGACAGTTAGGTTCAAATTTCCAAATGAGCCAGTTGTTGATTGGAAGGGGGATGATGTGGTGCCGAAGGGTAGGTTTATTTCGTACCTTAAGGCCATGAAGATGATCAACAAAGGGTGTATTTACCATCTGGTCCGTGTTACGGACATCGATGTTGAGGCACCTACACTTGGGTATGTGCCTATTGTGAATTAATTTTCGGGAGTCTTTCCGAATGAGCTCCCTAGAATACCACCAGACAGGGAGATTGATTTTGGGATTGATGTGATGCCAGACACGCAGCCTATATCTATTCCGCCCGACAGAATGGAAGTAGCATAATTGAAGTAACTAAAGGAACAATTGAGAGATTTGTTAGAAAAGGGTTTCATCCGGCCGAGTATGTCGTCTTGGGGTGCACCGGTTCCCTTTGTAAGGAAGAAGGATGGGTCACTATGAATGTGTATCGACTATCGGCAACTCAACAATGTCATAATCAAGAATAAGTACCCACTACCAGGGATAGATGATTTATTTGACCAGTTGCAGGGTGCTAAGTACTTCTCCAAAATTGATTTACGATCTGGGTATCACCAATTGAAGATCAGGGAGCAGGATGTTCCGAAAATAGCTTTTAGAACCCGATATGGGAACTTTGAATTTTTGGTGATGTCTTTTGGGCTAAGAATGCCCCGGCGAAATGCATGGATCTTATGAATCGAGTTTTCAAGCTGTTCCTCGACTCTTTTGTGATAGTGTTTATTGACGATATCCTTTCATATTCATGCAATCAAGAGGACCATGCCGATCATATCAGGGTAGTTCTGCAAACCCTATATCAGCACAAGTTATATGCAAAGTTTTCAAGGTGTGAATTTTGGCTTGAATCTGTCACATTCTTGGGTCATGTCGTCTCTAGTGAAGGAATAAAGGTTGATCCTTAGAAAATTGCAGCTGTGAAGAATTGGCCGAGGCCTACAACTCCCACGGAGATTTGCAGTTTCTTAGGCTTAGCTGGGTATTACAGAAAGTTTGTGGAGGGGTTCTCTACTCTTGCCTCTCCGTTGACTAAATTGACGCGTAAGGCGGTTAAGTTCCAATGGTCAGATGCTTATGAAAGGAGCTTTCAGGAGTTGAAATTGAGATTGACTACTGCACCAATGTTGACCCTACCAGACGGTACATATGGGTTGTAGTATATTGTGATGCTTCGAGAATCGGACTTGGGTGTGTATTAATGCAACATGGCAAGGTGATAGCTTATGCTTCTAGGAAACTCAAGAATCATGAAAAGAACTATCCAACACATGGTTTAGAACTTGCAGCGATGGTATTTGCATTGAAATTTTGGCGTCATTATTTATATGGGGACCATATAGATATATTCACTGACCATAAGAGCCTTCAATATATTTTCAAGCAGAAGGAATTGAATCTGAGGCAGAGAAGATGGCTTGAGTTACTCAAGGACTATGACATTGATATTCTATATCATCCAGGGAAGGCTAATGTTGTGGCGGATGCTCTTAGCTGGAAATGCATGGGTAGTTTAGCACACTTGGAGGCATATCAAAGGCCATTGGTCAAGGAAGTTCACTGATTGTCTAGTTTGGGAGTTCGTCTTGCGGACTCTAGTGAATGAGGGGTGATTGTGCAAAATAGGGCTGAATTATCACTTGTTGTGGAAGTTAAGGAGAAGCAATGCAACGATCCATTGTTAGCATAATTGTAAGAGGGGATTCATAAACATAAGACCATGGCCTTTTCTCTTGGCATGGGTGATGGTACACTAAGGTACCAAGGGCGTCTATGTGTTCCAAATGTAGATGGTCTCCAGGAGAGAATCATGACCGAGGCTCACACCTCTAGGTATCCCATGCACCTGGGCTCTACAAAAATGTATCATGATCTTAAGGAAGTCTATTGGTGGAATGATATGAAGAGGAATATAGTGGACTTTATGGCGAGATTTCCAAATTGTCAGCAAATGAAGGCCGAACACCAAAGGCCCGGTAGGTTGGCACATAACATAGAAATTCCAATGTAGAAGTGGGAAATGATTAATATGGACTTTGTGGTAGGACTACCTCGCACTCCTCGTAAGTTTGAGTTGATTTGGGTGATTGTGGATCGACTCACAAAATCAGCACACTTCTTACCTGTTAAGGCTACTGACACAGCGAAATATTATGCTCAGCTGTATATTAAGGAAATCATCAGACTGCATGGCACTCCCATTTCCATCATTTCTGATCGGGGGGCACAGTTCATGGCTAATTTTTGGAAGAAATTTCAGCAAGGTTTGGGTACTCATGTGAATCTTAGTACAACCTTGCACTCGTAGACTGACAGGTAGGCAGAGCGGACTATTCAGACGCTTGAGGATATGTTGCGCGCTTGTGTTCTTAACTTCAAAGGTAGCTGGGATGATCATTTTCCACTCATAGAATTTGCCTACAACAATAGTTATCATGCTAGGATTCAGATGGCACCATTCGAGGCTTTATATGGTAGGAGATGTAGATCTCCTATTGGATGGTTCGAAATTGGGGAAGCAGAGTTGATAGGGCCAGACCTCATGCATCAGGCTATGGAAAAAGTTAAAATCATTAAAGAGCAGTTGAAGACTACTTAGAGTCATCAGAAGTCCTATTCGGATGTTCGTCATAGGGATTTGGAGTTCAAGGAAAATGATTAGGTATTCTTGAAGGTTTCCCCCATGAAGGGTGTAATCAAATTTGGTAAGAAAGGGAAATTGAGTTCGAGGTATGTCAGACCATACAGAATCATTCAAAGGATTGGTGAGGTGGCATACAAGCTTGAGCTACCACCTGAGATATCATTAGTGCACCTGATATTTCATGTGTCTATGTTGAAGAAAGTAGTTGGAAACCCGACATTCATTGTTCCGGTTGAGACTATTGAGTTTAATGAGGAATTGACTTATGAAGAGATTCCAGTTTCTATTATTGATTGGCAAGTCCGAAAGTTGAGAAATAAAGAAATTGCCTCCGTGAAAGTGTTATGGCGTAACCAGCAGGTTAAAGAGGCCACTTGGGAGGCCGAGGAAGAAATGAAGAAGAAGTACCCTCATTTGTTTGAATAGTCATGTATTTATAAAGTTGTGTTCTACGAAAATGCTAAGAGTTACCTTCTATGAATTATGTATCAACTGTATACCTGATGTTAAAGGTGTTCCTTTTTGGTAGTATACTGCTCGTGAGGCCACGGTTAGCATTATTTTAATGTTATGTTGCGTCGTTAGTTCATGTATATGTTGTTAGGACTGGTTTTGGTGATTCTCTGGAAGTTGGTTAGGCCCAATTGCAGAGGACACTCTACCAAATTTTCTGAAACATTTGGGACTTAGCCAAATTTAGGGGCCTTAAGGAAGTTGAAATGTTGGAAGAATATCTAAGATCTATATGAAGTCAAGAACGATTAAAGATGATGGTTAAGATGAAATGAGGATAATACTGTGCTTAACAATGACTTGTAAAACATTTCGAGGACGAATGTTCTTAAGTGGGGGAGAATGTAACACCCCGAAAAATTTTGAAGTGTTTTAAGACCATTAAGAAGATTGGTAGATACTAATTATATTAACTCGGGTATGAACAAGACTAATAATATGAATGATATTAATTGATCATGATAATATATGTATGAGGTGCATTAAGAATATTTTATGGTCTAAGAAGAGCCCCAAGGCTAAGTCAAGTTGGAAATTATACGATGGGGTAAAGTTTCAAGTGAGTTCGCACAAGACCTAACTTCAAAAACACATAACTCTCAAGATATGGCATTTTACATGGTTTATGACCTATCAAATGAAAGGTCTATGTGTCTAGTTTCTAGCCTAAGTAGCATAGCAGCATAGCCTATGCACCATTGTGTAGGTAAATCCAGTAACTTCCAATTGAAGGGAATGGAAGTCCACCCTATGCAGCCTTGGTGCGTAGCCTACGCAGGAGGCTACGCAGCTTAAAGGGTCATTTTAAGGAGCTGAAAACGTGGGTTTAGAGAGAGAATGTGTTAGTTCTTCATCTTAGAATGGATTTCTAGAGAGAAGGAGGAGCTCTTCCACCATGGATACACTTCAAGGTAAGTTTTTTGGCACAAGGATGATTATATAACATAATTTAGTGATAACAATAACATTATTATGGATCAAATCCATAGGAAATGGATTGAATCTTCAAGAACACCAAAAAGAGTAAAAGTGAGATTCTTCCACCAAGAGATAATCCCTTCACTTAAGATTCATATATATGTCATATTGGAGTATCGGTAGCATTTTTATGAGTTTTATTTGAAGTTATAAAGGGATATTGTATGAACCCTAAGGGTGGGTCTTGGGAATGCCATTTTTGGGTAAAGAAGAAGATTAATAGTGATGAATTGATATAAATACATATGTCTTGATTTTCTAATGATTCCAATAGACTTGATAACTTAATTGATAAATGAATTTAATTGGGAATCACCATTTGGATAAGATACAACACTAGTTCTTGAAATGGGTATTCTTGAACCTAGAGTTTTGTTAGAGATGGCAATGAATAGTGAATTGATGGTGTTGGGTAATTAACATAGTATTATTAATGACTCCAAGTGAGTATTAAATAATAAAAATGAAATTGAATAGGCTAATGGATGAGCCTATTGGATAATTTGGGATGGTTGAAGGCTTGTTGCCGAATTGTGAAGCCTAAATGGATATTTATGAATCTTTTCGTATTTATTTTGATGTAGTTGGGATATCTAATGGTAGGTATTGAATTGTGGTGTGATGTTTGGACATTTTAATCAATTAGAGCATTTTAGTATTTTCGGAGCTTGAAGGTTGAGATTGGGATTGCTAGGATTTGCGGAACATTATAGTAATTTAAGGAAAGATCAAATCAAGGTATGTTGGCTAAACTCCTCTCTTAGAATTGAATCCCACGGTATTCATGTAATTTATGTAAGTCCCAAGTGGTTCACTATAAAAAAAAATTGTCTATTCCAAATGAGTTGTGTTAAAAGATATATGTTCAATATGTATACCAAATGCTTTTATCATGTTATGTTGTCATTTGAGAATGTGTTCAAAGTATGAGTTGTGTATTAAAAATGTTTCGACTTCAAGCCAAGTCTAAACGAAGGCTATTATGCCAAAGCTTGTGAAACATATCTATGTGCCTAAGACTCTTAACTGCTCATATGTGTACTAAAAATGTTGATTTGAAATGCCTTGTTGTGGATGATGATGATGATGTTTGAAAGTGAAAAGGGTGAGCATGAAATACTAAATACGGCCGACGTGCCAAGAATAATTTTATAATTATGGCCACTAGTGCCAATGAAATGAAAAGATGTGAAAGAAGTATGCAATGAGATGATTGGTATAAAAAGGGATGATGTCTCGAATGGGATGGCCTAGCCGATCGGGTCGTGATCGGACGCCATGCCGCACACATGGTGGTTATTATGCTGGAAATTGTAAATTGAAATTGTGATTGTGGTTGATGTCCCTAATGATATGGCATAGCCGATCTGGTCGTGACCGGACTCCGTTCTAAAAGTACGGTTGTATTGGTATTGTGAATATTAGTATCGTGAATGGTGGCATATTGGTATTAAATATCTCCCAACTGAAGATATGGAAATTAATTTGAACACTGTCTTGATCCTAATTTGAGGTTTGATGTTGTTTGTGGCTTCCAGTGATATTATGATTGTTATTCCTTGTATTATTTATCATTCTACTGAGAGGGTGTTTTATCATTCATACTAGTACTATTCCATATGTACTAACGTCCATTTTGCCGGGGGCGCTGCATCTTCAATGGATGAAGGTGGTTCCACAGCAGGAGACATTGATCAGTGATTGTGGTACACCCTCTTCCCAGCTGACTTGGTGAGCCTCACTTCATTTCGGGGTCATGTATCTTTTGTTCCTTGTGTATTGTGTTTGAGGTATAGCCGGAGCCTTCTTTCCGGCATTATCATAGTGCTCTTCTATATCTATTAGAGGCTCCGTAGACAAAGTGTGGGTTGTATATTGGTGCTGGGGAAGTCAAACCATTTTATGTTGTGTTGGAATTACTTGTTCCACTTTAGACCATGAAAATGTGTGTAATTGGAGACTTTAAAATGAAGTAACTTATGGTAATGAATTGGTATTGTATACATGGTCTCCTTGTCATATAATTAACGCAAATATGTATTTGTTTTGTATTCATAAGTGAGTTTGGGTAGAAAGAATCTAACAGGCTTGCTTGACCGGGTTCACTCGGTTGAGCGTCGATCGCACTCTCCGAGTTTGGGGCATGACACAAAGTTTTGCCCATGAAGGGTGTTATGAAGTTCGGGAAGAAGGGCAAGTTGAGCCCTCAGTATATTTGCCCTTTTGAGGTGCTTGAGAGGATTGGAGAGGTGGCGTACAAGCTTGCATTGCCACCTAGTCTATAGAGTGTTCATCCAGTGTTTCATGTTTCCATGCTACGGAAGTATTTCGGTGATCCGTCTCGTGTTTTGGACATCAGCACAGTTCAGTTAGATAGGGATTTGACTTATGATGTGGAGCCGATGGCCATTTTGGATCGCCAAGTTCGAAAGTTGAGGTCAAAGAATATAGCTTTAGTGAAAGTACAATAGAGAGGTCAGCCAGTCGAGGAGGCTACTTGGGAGATAGAGCGGGAGATGCGGAGCAGATATCCACACCTATTTGAGACCCCGGGTATGATTCTAGACCCGTTCGAGGACGAACATTTGTTTAAGAGAGAGAGAATGTAACGATCCAACCGGCCAGTTTGAGTATTGTATCCATGTTCCCCATTTATCCCTTATTTTATATTTGTTTGTTGTTATGTGACTTGTCGGGGTGGTTGGTTATATTCCACGGATGTTTCAGAATAAATTGGGACGCTTAGTCCCAAGGTTGGAAGCCTAAGTTAAAAGAGTTGACCGGATGATGACTTATGTGTAAATGACTCCATAATGGAGTTTTGATGGTTCCGATAGCTCCGTATGGTATTTTGGAGTTCGGTGTGCATCTAGATATTGATTTGGAGGTCCGTAGGTGATTTTGGCTTGAATTGGCGAAAGTTGGAAAAGTTGAAGTTTGGAGAGTTTAGAAGTTTGACCGAGAGTTGAATTTGTTGTTACCGAGCTCAGATTTTGGTTCTGGGAGTTGGAATAGGTCCGTTGTATCATTTATTACTTATGTGAAAAATTTGAGGTCAATCGGAGTTGGTTGGATAGGTTTCGTCATCGATTGTAGAAGTTGGAAATCCATTAGTTTCATTAGGCTTGAATTGGGGTGCGATTCGTGTTTTTGATATTGTTTGATGTGATTTGAGGCCTCAACTAAGTTCGTATTGTGTTTTAGAACTTGTATGTTTGGATGGTGTCCCGGGGCCCCATGTGTGAATCGGATTGAAAACGGGATAAAAAATTGGACGTCGAGGATTGCTGAAGCAGTTGAGTCATCGCACCTGCGGTGGGTGTGGCCGCAGGTGCGGTCACGCAAGTGTGGGGTGAGTTATCGCACGTGAGAGATTTGGAGAGGAAGATTTCGCACCTGCGAGGTCGCAGAAGTGGAAGAGTTGTCGCAGGAGTGGAAGAAGGACTTGAAGGGCAGGTCTGCAGAAGCAGAGTGTTTTGCGCAGAAGCGCACCCGTAGTTGCGGGCATGGGACCGCAGATGAGATTGGTCAGGCCTTAAGTGGCTTCCGCATATGCGGATTTTGGAGGGATTTTCGCTAGATTTTAAGAGGTAAGCAAGTTTTGATCATTTTTATCTATTAATATTGAATACCCACTGAATTTCCTACATAGATTAGGGGCTTTTGAGGTGAAATTGAGGATTTAGGACCCATGTATTTGAGAGTAAGATTTGGGGATTTGAGTGTCAATTTGTGGTCAGAATTTGATGATTTTGGTATGGATTGACTCGTTATTGAATGAGAGTTCTGATTTTGTAAATTTTGTTGGATTCTGAGACGTGGGTTAGGGGTTGACTTTGGTTAATGAAGTTAGCTTTATCATATGGAATTGATTCCTATAGCTTGTATAGATTGTATTAAGTTATTTGTGGCTAGATTCGAGTCGATTGGAGGCCGATTCGAGAGTCAGGGGCTTGTTAGAGTAGGGATTTGCAAGGTTTGAGGTAAGTAACACTTCTAAACTTAGTACTGAGGGTATGAATCCCTGGAATTTGTGTTATGTGGTTGGTGTTGCGGTGACACACATGCTAGGTGACGGGCGTGTGGGCGTGCACCGTAGTAATTGTAACTCGGTTTATTCCGTGGTACCATGTAGTTATCAAACCTTATTGATATTCATGTAATCCTTACGTGTTAGAGTAATTGAGCTGCAATCCATGTTAGAAATCATGTTTAGGCTATATGCTTATTCTGTTGGGACCCGCTAAGGTCTTTTCTGATTGAACTATTTGCTTAAACTACAATTTTATACTCATTAACATTCAACATTTGCATATCATATCTCAGTCTCTGTTGTCATTTATTGTCAGATCATGTTATCATTGTTTTGGCTGATTGACATGAGATTTTTAAGCCTTAGAGACTGGAGATATTGATAACTAAGTTGGGGCTTGAGGGCCGAATTGTGAGTGATATTGATGGTATCGGGCTGCATGTCGCAGCAAGTTTTATTGATTCATGATGAGATCGAGTTGCACGCCGTAACAGGTATTATTGATTCATGATGGGATCGGGTTACATGCCCGTAACAAGTTTTATTAGAGCTTGGGTAGGATCCACCCCTCCGGAGTCTGACATACCAATAGCGAGTGCAGGTACCGTACAGTGCTGAGTGATTGAGTGTGATGAGTGAGAGTTGAGACAGTCAAATTGAGTACTCTGAGAGCGTGAGTACATGAGAGTATCATTGTGATGCATTGCATTTGACATCTTATTTGTTTATGTAGGCATAGCGATGTAACATACCTCGTGCTAGCTATACTTGGCACATTTTACCGGTATTGAGCTTAATTATTCAATTTAAAAGTATGTCTACATTTTCGTACTGTGTATAAACTGATTATGAGATTTCTCTAAGTATTAGTGTCATTTCCATATTATACCGTATTGTTATTATTTGGATTTGGATCTAAGCTCGTAACTGCTTTCAGCCCAAGGTTAGTCCTGTTATTTATTGAGTACAGTGGGTCGGTTGTACTCATACTACACTCTGCACTTCGTGTGCAGATCTAGGTGCATCTGGACCCGGTGGTTGCTAGACTTGGAGCATTATTTGCTTGAAGACTTTTGAGGTAGCTGCTTTGGCGTCCTCTGACCTCAACTCTCCTTCTTTTTAAGTTTATTTAGCATTGTTCTATCTCTCCAGACAGTTGTATTAGAAGTTTTGACTGTGTTGTAATGTAGCATTGCATGTACTCAGTGACACACGGAGTATATGAAAAGTACTCCGTGTGTTGGCTTGCCTAGTATTATGATTTTGGGTCGTGACATAAAAAACTCACGGGGGATTATTGCTACCTAGAAAATAAAATGACATATGTTTGCGTTTTTGGTTAGACATTAATCCCTCAAGAAAACTGTCTAAGAGATCCATCGTTAGGAAAAGTCCAAATTTTCTATATTTTTTAATTTTTCTATTTTTTTATAAAATTAAGCTACTAAAACTACTACTACTATACTACACAATAAGTGCAACGTGGAATAATATTTGTGATAGCTCTGGCGATCAGGCGATGGCGACGACTGTCCTAGAAGCTTTTGTGATCCTTTCATGGCCTCTCCGGCCACTGGCCAGCCTCCTCGTGAGGCTGGTCAGTTGTCCTCACCACTCTCACTTCCCCAAACAACCTCTAACAATCATAATCCAATCCAAAACTATGCTAAACTACTACAACCTACTTCATTAAATGTGCCCATGCAAGCCCTAGCTAAAATACCTATTAAACCAGCCGAGTTTCTTCATGGTGAACCCATAATCAAGTGGAAGAAACAAGAAGTGAAACGATCAATCATGCAGAAAGGCCTTCAACTAGAAGTTCTTGGATAATTCTCTTATAGGAAGCCTATTATTAGTGAATTACATAAAGTTATTCCCATTCAATGTGAGATTAAAGGAACATGTTCGATAGGTTAATTGAAGATAATCATGTGTTGATAAGGTTGTCTTTAAAGGAGTATTATGTTCATCTTCTTTCTAAGCATGCATTCTTTTTGAAAGCTCAGGGTGAGATGTGGCAGATGAAGTGCACGAAGTGGAATCCATGGTGGAAGCCTGAGGAAGAAACACCAATTGTTGTAGCTTGGATCAGTTTTCCAGAATCGCCACCTAATTTCTTTGGTAAGGAGTTTGTCTTTTAATTAGCGAGTGCAGTAGGTAATCCTTTGCATGTTGATATTACAACTCAAAATTGTACAAGACCTAGTTGTGCAAAGGTCAAGGTTGAGGTTAATTTGTTGTCTAAGCTCCCCCAAACAATTAAAATTGTAGAGAAGGAATATGAGTCTGGGCCTGAGGAGTTTAAGTGGATCAAGATTAAGTATGACTACATGCCAAAGTATTGTAAGACTTGTAAGAAGCAAGGGCATAATAAGCTTGATTGTTGGGTGATTCATCCTGAGCTACATAAGAGGTATGATGAAGCTGTAGAGGATCAAGGTACTGGGAAGGAGCTAGTTGGCACAGTAGCTGCCTCATCTAAGGTTCTCTCGAGGGGTAAGGTACTAGGCAAGCAAATTTCAAATCCTGCCAAACAGGAGTGGATGGAAAGAAGAAAGAACAAGTACAAAAGAGATAATAGAGGCCTTATTATTGAAACAACAAAGGATCAGGAAGTTGACAATGGGAAGGGGAAGAACAAGGTTGAGGCAGTAGCTACAAAGAACAAATTTGATGCACTTGAAATTGAGGAAATTGATCCACCAGTTCTATAAATTATGAGTGGAAAAGAAGATGGTACAGTTAAGGAGAAGGAGAAGCAACAGAAATTAAATGAATCCAACAAGGAGAAGGAGAAAAAGCAACTGGAAAAAAATGCACAAAAGCCCAGTCCAGATCCTAAAGAAACTGGGAGTTCTATTGTAGCGGCAAGAGTGTAACCCTAATCCTAATACTATTAGGATTGGGGTGGATACACAAAAAGAGAGAACTGTAGATTGGGTGCAAAGAAGGTTTGAAGCTCCCAAAAAGGCACTTAATGTGACAACCAACTACTCATGTCAAGAAGTGCCTTCACAAATGATGGGAGGTTACTCAAAGGAAATTGAAACAACTGGAACAACAAAGATGGTAAGGCACTGTTGAGTGATGAAGTCGAGCTAATGGAGGAGAATTCTAAAAATAACCAAGACGACAATTCCAACAATCAAAGGGAGGATGAGAAGGAAAAGCTGGCAGGTTCAAGTCATGAAGATGCTACAGTAAACCCTA
Source organism: Nicotiana otophora (assembly GCA_000715115.1). Taxonomy (NCBI): domain Eukaryota; kingdom Viridiplantae; phylum Streptophyta; class Magnoliopsida; order Solanales; family Solanaceae; genus Nicotiana; species Nicotiana otophora. The sequence continues at coordinate 23,586 of AWOL01S0018237.1, forward strand.
GCCTAAAAACTAGGGTTGAAGGTGATCGTGTTTCTAATGAACAACAGGCTAAAGTACCAGCTGAATTAGATAAAGGAACATCAAAGGAAGCTACAAAAGCTGGGGGAAAAGGTGCAGCAGCCTCAGCTAAGAAGCAGGGCAATGGAACAGTAAACCCTAGGTCATCTAGGAAGGATTTTTCTTTCGTGGAAGGTGTTTCGATGGATGTTTTAGCTGGGGAGCAAGGTGATGATGTTGATGTAGAGGTATTACATGATACAATGAGGATAGCTCATCAGACAATTAGTGGCAAGCCTTTTGATCCCAATGGAATAGTAACTTCTGCAGAAACAGCTACAGTAAACCCTAGCTTGGAATCTATCTATGCTTTGCAATTTAAGAGGCTGCAGAATTCTTTGGGAACTAGAGAACATAATGCTATGGTGATGAAGGAGACAAATGGATAACAACATCAACATGCCATTGTACCACAAGCAGTAGGTGCTATTGAGCCAAGTCCTATGGCATGTGTTTCTGGAACTGGCCAACCAAAGCAACTTCAGCTTCATGTACCCTTGAAGACACCAATCCAGGTATTACATAATCTTGTCACACATAATGTTACACCAGTGGAGATTCAACATGCCATGATTGAACAAGAGCAATTCAATGAAGAAGGTGATGATAAATCAACAATTGAAAATTTCAAAGTAGTAGCAAGGGAAGCTGATTTATCACCTAGGGCTGGTGATAAGAGTGGTAAGAAAGGAAAGAATCAAGGTGAAAACAAAGGGATTCCTCAACCTAAAAAACTTTTGCCCAGAAGGGCAGTTTCACAAACTAAATGATGATCAAAACACTGATTTGGAACATAAGGTCTGTGAACACACAACAGGCCTTTCTTATGGTGATTAACATGCAAAGAGAGCATAGTTTCTTTGTCATTGCATTGATGGAACCAATCCAGAATCAAAGGCACATACAAAGGTATAGAAGAAGGTTGAATATGGAGGCTGCCTTTGCAAATAGTAATGGGAAAATCTTGTTGTTTTTTTATGCTAATGTAGAATGGGAGTTGGTCATGGAAACTGCACAACAGGTGACTGTTGAGGTGTTTCATCATGACATTGGCCAACATTTTATGATGACCTTTGTGTATGCAAAATGCTCAGCTCTTGAGAGGCTAGAATTGTGGGATAACTTGTACTATGTTGCAAGTGATATGGAGATGCCATGGATGGTCGGTGGAGACTTCAATGTGATACTTAATGAAGATGAAAAGATTGGTGTCATCCAGTGTATCCTCCAAAATATGAAGACTTTGCCTTTTGTGTTAATTCCAGTGGATTGTTTGATATAGGCTATAAAGGGAGTCCTTTTACTTGGTGGAATGGAAGACCTAATGCTAAGTGTATCTTCAAGAGACGGGACAGGATTTTTGTGAATCTTCCTTTCTAGAATCTGTTTCCTACTATTGAGGTTGAATATTTGATAAGAACTGGCTCTGATCATGATCCATTGTTCATGAGTTGTGGAGAACATGCTACAAACTATGTGAAATCATTTAGATTCCTCAACTTTTGGACCAAACATGAGACTTTTAAAGAAGTTGTGAGACAGAATTGACAAGAAGACTTCATTGGGGACCCTTTTCCTTATGTTCAAGCACAAATTGAAGAATGTAAAATATGCACTGTCCAAATGGAGTAAATCCAGTTATGGTGACATCTTCAAGCAGTTGGAAATCTTGGAAGATATTCTAAAGGTAAAAGAGATGTTGTTTGAAGAAGAACCAATAATTGCTAATAGGATTGTGCTACAATAGGCCAAGGAAGAACTGAAGAAGTACTTGAGTATTGTCGAGCAATATTTGAAGTAGAAAGCTGGGATGACTTGGTTTGCTGAGGGAGACAGAAATACTAGCTTCTTTAACAATCATGTGAATGGCAAAATGAAGAAGCTGCAAATGAAGAGGATCCAAAATGGAGGAATCTGGATAGAGGAACATGATCAATTGGCTAGCGCTGCAGTGGAATTCTTCAAGAATCAGTTCACAAAAGAAGTTGATCCCACAGATTTTACAATGCTTGAAAATGTGCATACTATGATGATTGATGAACAAAATCTGGACTTATGCAAATACCGTGATCTTGATGAGGTCAAGGGTGCAGTGTTTGAGCTTAGTGGGGATAGTGCTAGTGGTCTTGATGGATTCACTGGAACATTTTATCAAGAATATTGGGATATTATTGGTTATGATATTGACAACATGATACCGCATTTCTATGGAGGTGCTACACTGCCTAAGTCCATCACACACACCAAATTGGTAATGTTGCCTAAGAAACTTATTGTGCAAACTTTCTCGGACCTTAGACCTATAAGTTTGAGCACCTTCATCAATAAGGTGATTTCTAGAGTGATACATGATAGATTGGAGAAGTTGTTACCTACCTTGATATCACCTAATCAATCTGGCTTTGTGAAGGGTAGGAATATATTTGAATATATCCTTCTTACATAAGAGATAGTTACTGATATAAGGTTAAGAGAGCAAGCCAATGCTGTGATTAAGCTGGACATAGCCAAGCCATATGATTGGGTCTCTTAGAAGTACTTGCTGCATGTTCTAAGGAAGATAGGGTTTGCTGAGCATTTCATCAACATGGTGTGGAACTTAGTGTCTAACAACTAGCACTCAGTTTTGGTGTATGGTGAGGCCTCAGGTTTTTTCAAATCCACAAGAGGAGTGATACAAGGAGACCCTTTGTCTCCTGTATTGTTTATTTTGCCAGCATAAGTGTTATCTAGATCCTTTAATAAGCTGTTTGAGGACAAAAACTTTAGAGGTTTTGGTATGCCTAAGTGGACTGATCCACTAAATCATTTGTCATATATTGATGACACTATCATATTTGCATCAGCTCATCTAGACTCATTGAAGAAGATGATGACAATATTTAATAGGTATGAGAGGATGTTTGGGCAGTTAATCAATAAAACTAAGAGCTTATACTATATGCATTCCAAGGCTGCCAATTCTTTGATCCAGGCAGTAGGAGAGGCTACTGGATTTGCTAGGGGGGTTTCCTTTTACATATTTGGGATGTCCTATCTTCTACTCTAGAAGAAGGAAAGACTAATATAATGATATCATCAAGAAGGTGAAAGCCAAGCTGCATTCTTGGAAGGGGAAATTGCTATCATTTGGAGGCAGCCAACACTTATCTCTAGTGTATTACAAAGTATGCCAGTACACATGCTATCTGTGCTTGATCCCCCAAATAATGTTATTTAACATTTGCACAAAATGTTTGCAAGATTCTTTTGTAGCACAAAAGAGGAAGGCAAAAGCAGGCATTAAGCCTCTTGGCAAAAGTTATGTTTGCCTAAGGATGAAAGGGGTTTAGGGTTCAGATCTCTACATGATGTCTCTAAAACTTTGTTTGCTAAAATTTGGTGGAGATTCAGAACAACAAAATCATTGTGGTCTAACTTTATGTGGAACAAGTATTGCAAGAAAGAAATTCCTACAGTAGTGCAGTTTAGGGAAAGATCTCATGTGTGGAGAAAGATGTTGAATGCAAGGGAAGATGTAGAACATGAGATCCTGTGGAAGATGAGGAGTGGTACAACAAATGTATGGCATGAAAACTAGACAGGATTAAGGGCATTATACCAGTTGGTACAACCTGATTTTCATATGAATGAGTACATACAAGAAGTAGCAGAACTAAGTCAAGAAGATAGCTGGAAAGAGGAGCTACTGGAGCAGACGTTTCCTGAAGATATAGCTGAACATATTATACATAAGGTGCAATTTGAAGGCAGTCATGGCTACTGGGACAAACCATTATGGAAACCCACTACTTCTGGTAAGTTTACTGTGAGTAGTGCTTGGTATCTAGTGAGACATAGGGCAAACCCTAATTTAGAATATAAGCACGTATGGATTAAGGGGTTGCCTTTTAAGATATCATTCTTTATCTGGAGGCTTTGGAGAGGAAAACTGGCTACTGATAATTTATGGAGAAGGCAAGGTTACATATGTGTCTCTAGGTGTTGGTGTTGTCAACCAACACAAAAGGAGTCGTTTGAGCACTTGTTCTTGACAGGTACTACTGCCACAAGGGTATGGAAAACATTCATGAATGCTATAGGGATCAATGTTCAACTAGTACAGTTACATCAGGTTATTAGGACAAGGCGGAACGCTTCATGTTGTCCAAAACTTAAACTAATATTCCGGGCAGTACCATCAATTGTCACCTGGGAGTTGTGGAAGATGAGAAACACCAATAGGAATGGAGGATCAGTTTCAGTCAATAAGGTCATACATGAGATCAACAAGATAATATACTTCTTGGCAAAGATGAGATACGGTTGGCTCACTCATATTCCATATCTTTGGCCAGACATAGTAAGGTTCTTTAAGGAGTATAAGCCAGGGATTATTACTAAACGAGTGACATGTGTTGCACCCTATTTTGCACAAGACAAAACAAACTATAACTTATAGTACTCTACAAGGTTAATTGGAGTTTAGAGTCGCCACCTAGTATTTAAGGTATACTAGGACACCTATACTACACTATGTAATATACATTTGATTATGGTCTACAAAACTGTTGGCATTCTGAGTGTAGGTTCAAGTTATCTCGAGGGGAAGGTGTTAGGCATCCCCCAAGAAATCGATCAAATAAATGAGGGAAGGTTCAAAAGAATGATTAATTTTCTATTTACAAAGAATTATGAAAATAATTTGGAATGAAGAATGATTGACTGTGAACGTCATATGATAAAATTAGGGATATTTATATGCAACAGAATATGTGCAAGGATGTGGATAAAGAAAGTATGTGAAATAGTTAAATTTTTTAATGACTAACTGAAGTGTATCATCAAGTAAAATATTTACAAATTAACCAAATGACTTTGAGTTGAAATGAATAATCTCGAAATAATTTAATTGTAAACAAGATCAACTATTGTAAGAAAACGTGTCTAGAAAATGACTAATCAAGAATGAAAAAAAGAATTACCTTTGAATAGTTTTTTTATGTAATGAATAGGGTAAGAAGAGAGTTGATTAATATTCACAAGAATAATTGAAAAGTCAAATTAAATAGAGGACAATTATCCATAGAAAGCAAATATTAGAATGTTTATATTCACATATGCATGTAGTAAAAGTTAATGAACAAAGTGTATGAAATTATTTACATTCTTTGAAACCAGTGCACAAGATCTAAAGAAGAATTTGGTATTTTAGAGAATAAGTTAAGTGAAGAGAGGATAATGTTTGTATTTAGCTAAAGTATAAAATATGATAAGTAACATTGCAATAAATAAGATAAGGTCAAATGACATAAAACACTATACCTTACACTTAATTTAATAAATGAAGTATGAAAGAATTTCGTTTTTAAAAATGAATGAACTCATCTAAGAAGTTGTTTAAGGAATGAGAGTTTACGATAATTTGTAGCTATAAGTGGAATATTTACTAATTGACTAAGTAAATATTAGCTAAATAAAAATACTTTGGAAGAATTTAATTTATGTGCAAAGAACGCTAAAATAGAAATTTACTCTAAATGATTGGTAAGAGTGGACAAGAATAATCTTTGAACAATCTCAGTATATAAAGGATAACTAAAAGAATTAATCTGATGAATGGAATGAGTATGGTATAGAAAAAAGGTATCAAAATGTTTATGACATAGATAAATTATCTCATCAATACAAAGAAATATTATCATTCCATGAATAACTAAAGACCATCTCTCGAGTCATGGTCTTGAAACATAAATTATGTGAGTCAAGCCCAAATGACTACAAGGCCCAAGTCGCTAAAAGAAAAGCACAATAATTCAATTCTAATGTCTTTACAAATTATGTCTATCCGATGCGCATTACTTAAAGAATAACTTACATACAAAGAAGTTCGGAAAACATGCTAGTAAAATTTTAAGAAAATAATTTATTTTTTATGTTTATGGAAGAAGATGCTATTTTTTATCTTAATTATACAACCAACCTAACCGATTATGTGCATGTCAATCATAGTTAATCAACCAAGTGAAAATGTATTTGACATCCTAAGTATACATACCAATTTCACGAATTATCTAATGCACGACATTATAGGTTAATTAGATTATTAACTAAATATAATTCACCCTAAGTGTTTAGCAAGTAGGTAAATATCCAAGCAGGCAAGCAAACACAACTTCTATCTATATTTTTACTATACTTTATATTTTGGGTACATCCAAGAATAGGAAGTGAGAAGTGGGGAGCTTTGACGGGGTTTTATCTTTTCGTCTTTGGGTGACGTCTCCCGAAAGCAACTCCATGTAATAGTACCTCGCAAGACAAAAAAAGTGAAATTATTAGTAAAGTATGAAGTAAACAATAAACTAAATTTTTTGTTTTGAAAATATTCTTGAAAGATTGTTTTTAAAAGAAAATAATTTAAGATAATACTTTTGGAAAATTATTTTTGTTTTCTTTGAAAATGGTTAAGAAAATACGTTTTGGAAAGAAATTCTCTTAAAAATATTTTTGAAGATATCTTTTGGAAAGTAGTTTTCGAAAAATAGTTTTAAAATAATATAGGAGGCTCCGACATCTATTTTTCTATAACGACCCGACTTGTCGTTTTAAGGATTAGCATCTCGTTCAATGACTTAAGGTCCAATAGCTTTTTGATATCGGGGTCGGAATCCAGTTCTAAAAATTTTCATATGTCTGTGATGTCATTTATGACTTGTGTACAAAATTTGAGGTCAATCGGTTTCGGCGTCGAATATAAAAGTTAAAATTTCTTAATTTCATTAAGCTTGAATTGGGGTATGATTCGTAGTTTTAGCGTTGTTTGATGTGATTTGAGGTTTTGACTAAGTCCGTAAAATATTTTGAGACTTGTTGGTACGTTCGAACGGGGTCCCGAGTGGCTCGGGTGAGTTTCAGGGTGGTTTCGGATCATTTCTAGGCCATTTTTAGTTGCTGGTTTTTGGCCACAGAGGTATGCATCACGATCGCGGACAAACGGTCGCGATCGCGAAGAGCAATTTTGCTGTTTGGACATTGTGAATAGCGATCGCGGAAGCCTTTTCGCGATCGTGTAGAGGAAAATCCTGCTACAATAACCCGAATTTTTGGAAGCTTATATCTTGCAATCTATAGGGAATTTGGAGATGATCCAAAAATAAAAGTTGTAGATCTTTGTTCTAATTTTCCGAAAATCAAACCATTTGATATTTGGAGTTGTATACAAAAGGTTATGGTTGATAAAATACAGGCTGTCTGGGAAGAGTTTGAAAATCACTAAGAAATTTGTATTGCACAGGGCTAACTTTGGCAGCTTATATCTCGCAATCTACAAGAAACTAGGAGATGAGCAAAACATGAAAATTGTAGACCTTGGTTCTAGTTTTCAGAAAGTTAAACGATTTACAATTTGGAGTTTTGTACAAAACGTTATGACCAATATACAAGAGGTTGTCTGGAATAGTTGGGCACTTGTTCTTGGCGATCGCGAAGCATTGTTCGCGATTGCGAAAGGCAAATTTTGGGCTGAGAAAAGTTGTGCTTCGCGATCGAGAAGCATTTTCCGCGACCGCAAAGAGTAAATACCTCGGCAGTAGCTATATTTCGAGGTTTCATCCATTTTTAACATATTTGGAGTTATGGAGCTCGGATTGAAGCGATGTTTGAGGCGATTTTTACCATATGGATTGGGGTAAGTGTTATATATCCTAAAGTGTTTATACTTCATGAATATATGATTATATTCATCATTTAATTCGAATTTATATGGAGGAAATCAAGATTTTGGCAAAATCTTCCAAAAATAAAAATTTACGATTTGGAGGTCGAGTTGTTATCGGATTTGGATAAAATTAGTATGCTTGAACTCGTATCGGAATGGGTGTTCGGATTTCGTAAAACTTATGTCAGGTTTCGAGAGGCGGGGCCCACGTTGACTTTTGTTGACATTTTTAGGATAAATTTCTAAGTCGACGTTTTATTATCCGAAATTATTTCCGATAAATTTTAATGAAGTGTTACAATTAATTAGGATAGATTGGAACAGTCTAGAGGTCATTTCAAGCAAGAAGGCGATTTTGGAATATCGACATAACTTCGAAAAGGTAAGTATCTAGCCTAACTTTGAGTGGGGGAAATTCCCCTTAAGCATTGAGTCTTATGTACAATTTGTGTAATTGAAAACTATGTACGCGAAGTGAAAAGTACGTACTTAGTTTATATGTGCAAATTACATTGGTTAAAATCCTTAGACGCCCTTATGTATTAAATTGGAAATTATTGGCACTTATTAAATCCTTTAATTGTCTTGCCTAAATCCTTGTTTTGTTGGATTTATTTTTATATGATGATTTGGTGAGATTGCCACCTTGATTTTTATGTGAAATACTATTTTGTTGAGCTGTTCACTTCCGGATATATTTGTTAAGAGTTTGTGCATATTATGGTCGAGCCATGGGCTCCTTATTGTGAAAAATAATGTATTGCTAAATTTTATGGCAAATTATAATATTTGAGCGCTTGATGTGCAATCTATGATAAATTATAATATTTGTGCACTTGATGCGCAAATCTGTGATATGTTGTAATATTTGAGCACTTGAAGTGCAATTTATGAGATGTGATATTAATACGTTATATTGTTGGGAAGTTTTGTTCGGGTGTTTGCACGAGGTTTCTGATATATATACGTGTGTATATATATATATATATATATATATGTGTGTGTGTGTGTGGGTTTGCGCATGTGGCGAGACAAGGTGAGAATATTATTATGCATGTACAGCGAGACAAGGCGGGCATTTACTTTATTATTGTGCACGTGGCGAGACAAGGTGGGTTATGTCGGGAATTGAATTATGATGATTTGTGATAGCCTAGGGGCATTGTTGTTTGTTGCATATTTACTTTGGGACTACAAGGCGGTACCTCGGGAGATCCCCTGTTGAGCATTTACTTTTGGGACTACGAGACGGTATCTCGGGAGTGCCCTTTGTTGACATCTCTCTATGGTTGCACTTGTCTTTGGTTATTTTGTATTTTCGTGATAGGTCAATCCTTGTGATCTGCTATGATGTATTATTTAATTTTTACTATGTGTTTGTATTCTTTGTTATATTGTGTTGGCTTGGGCTATTTAGTACGAGACTCTGAAGATTTATATATTCCTGATTTTTTTACCGGTTTTTGATGACTGAGTTGTTTTAAATAAAAGAAGTTACTATTATATTTTAAATTAATAAGTTTTACATCCGAAGCAATAGATTATCTGATGTTTTATTTAAATTGAAATTTCATTTTTCTTTACTCAAACTATTTCTAAAATAAGCTCATTTCTTTGTTGAATTTTTACTTGGTTTAAAAATTGTAACCTTAATTTATTAAAAATTAATTAATCGTGCGGATTTTATATATAGACATATTTGGCACGAGAGTTATCCATGCGGTTGTGATAGAGATATGGGCACGAGGTACCGTGAGAATATGAAAGCGGTTCAAAAACCGTATTTTATGATTATGATATGAGATATTTATTTGAAAGAGTTATATATCCGAAGGATACTTATTTGAAGAAATATATTTGGAGGGTATTTACTTAAAGAAATTATATGTGAAAGACTTGTTTAATATGTTGTACTTCTGTTTCTTATTCGTCTGAGTAATAATTATGGTATTTTTGCTGCCTTACTGTTTATATCACTAGTGGATTATTATTGCTATCACTGCTATTTGTTTTCGATTATTTTGTATGGCACAAGTTATTTGACTAGTGAGTGTCTTGACTGTACCTCGTCACTATTCCACTGAGGTTAGTTTTGATACTTACTGGGTACCGACTGTGGTGTATTCATACTACACTTCTGCACATTTTTGTGCAGAGCCAGGTAAATTGGAGTAAGTTGATCGCTAGCTAGCTGTACAGATCTTATTGTGGAGACTCATGGTAAACCTGTTGCTGCGTTTGCAGGCTTCGAAGTCACCTTCCGATATTGTTCTTGCATTGTTTTATCTCTACTTCAAAACAGTTGTATTTATAGGTTTTCTAGCAACTCAATAGAGCTTATGACTTGTACTACCGGTTTTGAAAATTGTAAATTTTATAGAGATTTCCATTTCAAAAAAACAAAATTGTTATATGTTATTTAATTATTGTTGTAAGTCAGTAACTGTTAGGCTTACCTAGACCCTAAGACTAGGTACCATCACGACATCTTACGGCGGGAGATTTGGGTCATGACAAGTTGGTATCAGAGCTCTAGGTTCATAGGTGCTATGAGTCATAAGCGAGTTTAGTAGTGTCTTGCGGATCGGTACGGAGACTTCTGTACTTATCTTCAATAGGCTACAGAACTGTTAGGAAATTTCCACTTCTTTCATTCCTGTCGTGCGGAATTTGTTGATTGTGGAATTTGAGCCTTTGTATCTCTATTCTGTCACCGATGGTGAGGAAACGTGCTACCGGGTCAGCTGAGCAGGCACCCGCGCATTCTGCTAGGGCTGCAAGAGGCCAGGCACGAGGTAGAGGCCGAGGAAAGACACGTGCCACAACTAGAGGACCTATCACAGCAGCAGTTGAGGAGCCGCCAGTAGCTCCAGTTGGGGGACAGGTACCAGAAGCACCTGTTGTTACCCGGCCTTCAGAAGACTTTAGCATAGTTCTTGAATATGTTTGGTACATTAACTCGGGCGGGATTGATCTCTATTGCACCAAATATTTCACAGATTGGGGGAGTAACTCAAACTCCTACCGCCCGTACTCTAGAGCAGCAGGTTCATATTGGTCAGGTTCCGAATATAGTACTGGTACATCCTGTTATTCCGGTTCAGCCTGAGGTCAGGTTAGAGGCATCAGAAGAAGAACAAAAGATACTTGAGAGATTTAAGAGGTATAGTCCACCTACCTTCAGTGGCACAACAACCGAGGATGCCCAGGAATTTCTAGAAATGTGTCACAGTATTCTCCGCACTGTGGGTATTGTGGGAGTGAGCGGAGTTGCCTTTACTACATTTTAGCTGTCAAGAGCAGCGTATCAATGGTGGCACGTTTATGAAGAAGGTAGACCAGCCGATGCCATACCACCAAATTGGGCTTATATTTCGGAAATGTTTTTTAAAGAGTTTGTTCTCCAGACTCTTCGGGATGCATGGCACACAGAGTTTGAATGGTTACGTTAGGGCACCATGACGGTGTCAGAATATGCTATCAGGTTCAGTGAGTTAGCCCGCTATGCACCTATCTTGGTTCCTACAATTAAAGAGCGAGCCCGCAGATTCATTGAAGGGCTCGATTATGATTTTAAAATATATATGGCTCGAGAGTTGCAGACTGACATTCCATTTCAGCAAGTAGTAGATACTGCCAGGATGTTAGAACATATTTGAAGGGAGGAGAAGGAGTCTAAGGGGGCCAAAAGGTCTCAGAACTCTAGAGGATTTAGTAGATTCTACTCTACAGTTATGACTCATCATGGTGGAGGCTCAGGCAGTCGGTCAGCCTAGTCCGCTATTCAGAGTACTCGTAGTGCTCCAATTAATACTTTTAGTGCACCACTGACACAAGATTCTTAAAGTGATTATTTCAGCTATCCGACACAGACTCAGCACGACCTCAGATAGGTTGTTATAAGTGTGGTGATACTAAGAACATCATGAGAGATTGTCCCATACTTGGGAGAGACGAATTTCATCACAACGCTCAGGCTACAGGCTTTATTCCAGTTAATATTCCACGTGCACAGCCAGTTAGAGGTGCAAGACAGGCAGGTAGAGGGCGCCCTAGAAGGAGAGGCCCATCCCGTTAATATATTTGCTATGGTGTGGCTGAGGCCACTACACCAGATGGTGTCGTTACAGGTACGATCCCTATTTGTTATAAAAGGATATTTTTCCTTAATTTGATTCGATTATGAATATTGAGGCGAGTCCTCCTATTATGCTCTGCTTATGGGTGAGCTTCGTAATTTTGTGACCCGCTTATATGTTTATCCCTGTTGGGAGATTTGAGGATGTTAGTCCGTGTCTATCATTTTTATTTTGTACACTACTGAGGGCTATAAGTTCAAAAGTGACTTTATATTACTCACAACAGTGGGTTTTGATGTGATTTCGGAACAATTGATCTCAATTTTATGAATTATATGCTTATTGGTATGAGGGTTCATTATGTGTTGTGAAAAAACAATGTTTACGTAATTTATTGAAAAGAAGAAAGAAAGGAAATTTAAAATTTCAGTTGGCACAATGTGCAAAATACTTATGATTCGGAGTTGAGGACGAGATCCTCACATTTTTATATGAGATAAATTATTTAAACTGGGCTACGAACCACGGTGGAAGTTATGTAAGGACGAAGTCCTTGTAGTGAAAATTTTATGAGTTTTAATTTTGTGAAATTTAATTTGTACTATAGTAATAATAGGGAGTCATGTCTGTTAGGCTTATTTGATAATTCTTGTATATTTTTCTGTGCATATTTAGCCATTTTCGTGCTGTAATTATTGAATTGTAACCTACGAGATGAGTGCCCAGGTGGCATTAAATGTGACTCATTAACTCGAGTAAATAATTATGAGGTCTTCATGCCCCGTGTCTCGTTGTTAGTAAGGTGAAGGTTTGAAATGAGATTTTTGTTAACATGAGGTTAATTGACGATGTTATAATTGATTATGAACAGCTATTACGACTAGAGATGTGGTTATGGGCATACGTATAATGTGTGTATAGGCACAAAATTGCTACAGCCAGTTAAGACTAACACAGAAAATCAGGCCTTTTTGAAATTTATTGGAGTGTAGAAAATTGGCTTTAAAGTTTATAATTGAGGATAAAAGAAATAATCTCAACTGAGGTGGCGTTGTCGGATCCATGTTACATTTGCGGTAAAGTAGAATCACTCGCGGGTATGTGTGTAATAATACACTCGGTAATTTAATGTCCTCAAAAAGATTCTTGGCCACTTCGAGGACGAACGTATGTTTAAGAGGGGGAGAATGTAACGACCCGACTTATCGTTTTAAGGATTAGCATCTCGTTTAATGACTTAAGGTCATGAGCAACTTTGTTATGTGCATTATGACTTGAGTGTGTCATCGAGTTTAGTATTTGGATGATTCGGGATTAAATTGAAAAAATAATTCTCATTTTTGAAGCTTAAATGAAAAGAGTTGGCCAAATTTGGACTTTTGAGTAAACGGCCCTAGAATAGAGTTTTGATTATTCTAATAGCTTCGTATGGTGATTTTGGACTTAGGAGTGTGTCTGAAAAATTATTTGGAAGCCCATAGTTAAATTGGGCTTGAAATGGCGAAAATAGGAAGTTTAGGTTGGAAGTTTGATCGGGTGTTGACTTTTTGATATCAGGGTCGGAATCGCGTTCTGAAAATTTGCATAGGTCTGTTATGTCATTTATGACTTGTGTGTAAAATTTGAGGTCAATCAAATTTGATTTGATAGGTTTCGGTGTCGAATGTAGAAGTTAAAATTTCTTAGTTTCATTAAGCTCGAATTGGGGTATGATTCATGGTTTTAGCATTGTCAAATTTGGTTTGAGGTTTCGACTAAGTCCGTAAAATTTTTTGATACTTGTTGGTATGTTCGGATGGGGTCCCGAGTGGCTCGGGTGAGTTTCGGGGTAGTTTCAGACCATTTCTAGGACATTTTTAGTTGCTGGTTTTTGGCCACAGAGGTATGCATCGTGATCGCGGACAAACGGACGCAATCGCGAAGAGCAATTTTGCTATTTGGACACTGCGAATCACGATCGCGGAGCGGAAGCCTTTTCGCGATCACGTAGAGGAAAATCCTGCTGCACTAACCCGACTTTGGAAGCTTATATCTCGCAATTTATAAGGAATTTGGAGATGATCCAAAAATGAAAGTTGTAGCCCTTTGTGTCTAATTTTCAGAAAATCAATTTACTTGGCATTCGGAGTTGTCACGGCCCAAAATCCTTGAAAGGTCGTGATGGCGCCGTACACTACTGTCAGGCAAGCCAACACCAATAATTAGTAAATTCTCATTTTAATATTTCTGCAATCGTAAATTTCCTTCAATTAAATAATAAATGATGAACTTCACAGAGTAAATAATAATATTTTTCGCAAATTTCAATACTGAATAATCCCATAATCATCCCAGAACCCGGTGTCACAAGAGCATGAGCATTTACTAGGGAATAAAATAAAATATAATAACTGTCCGGAATACAAATTTGGACAAAAAAGAAAATACAAATACTCTGAAGGAGACTCTGCTGGTTGCGGATCGTCTCACAAGAAGCAGCTCACCTAAGTCCCCGTATCAACCATGCTGCTACGCTCACAAGGCCACTAGCCATACATGTACATGTACAACAAAATGTACATCAAGTGTAGTATGAGTACGAAAACAATGCGTACCTAATAAGTATCCCATCTAACCTCGAAGAAGTAGTGATGAGAGGTCGACTTCGACACTTACTAGTGGTCCAATAATATCAGGTACAGTAAAGAAGTGAATAAATATGAAACCGAGTAAATGTATGAAATAAACATGTATAAAATATGTGGTATAATTCCCCTCTTTACAATTTTTACTCAAGCTCTCAACTAGCAAGTTTCCTCCGTAACCGGAGCATATATATATATAGATAGTGGATCTCATCAAAGAGGTTGTCATAATTCAAATCAGGGAAAAACCTCAGATACACTGGCCTTTTGCCAAATATTACGCATGATTCCATGAGGATAATATATATAGGAAATTCCGAGGCATACGTCCTGATCCAACATAAAAGTAAACGGTGCACTGCCGAGGGTCGAACGACGTGAACCATAGATGTATCTATTAACCTGCCGAGGTGAACGGCCCGCTTCCAGGAGAGTGTGGTACATAAATCCTGTCGAGGCTAACGACCTGATCCCATAAGAGTAGTAGAAAATACCCCGCTCGCGAATCATACGTGCGATGCGGTCAAACATAAATTTATTCAGCTATTATAATATTCCTCAATTCTTTTCGAAATTACGAAGTTCAAATGAAACCT
Source organism: Nicotiana otophora (assembly GCA_000715115.1). Classification (NCBI taxonomy): domain Eukaryota; kingdom Viridiplantae; phylum Streptophyta; class Magnoliopsida; order Solanales; family Solanaceae; genus Nicotiana; species Nicotiana otophora. The sequence continues at coordinate 38,641 of AWOL01S0018237.1, forward strand.
TTTAAATTCTAAGTTCTTCAATTTCAACTCCTTTCAAAACATTTAATAAGTAGACTCAATCTCGCTCCCTCTCAAGGCAAACAATAAACATAAATCAATAACAATATCAACAAGGCATGATGTGAGCCTAAAACTATCCGGGCGTAGGCATAGCTAGTAACTACGTACGGACTCTCGTCACCGCGTGCATACATAGCCCCCACAAGTAGAAGACCACAATAATTTAGTTCACCTATGGGGTAAATTCGCTCTTACAAGGTTAGAAAGGAGACTTACCTCGCTCCGTAATTCCATAACCGGCTTCTGAGCCCTTCAAACAACGCGAATCGATGCTCAACGGTCCAAAACTAGCCAATAATTATGCAAACCCATTAATATACACTCGAATACTCATTATAATCCAATTTATAATAATTTCTAACTCCTCTCGAAAAATCGATAAATCAACCATCGGGCCCACGTGCCCGGATTCCGAAATTGTTTGAAGATAACCATTACCCATAACCTCACGAACTCAAATGTATGATTTATTTCCAATTCCATGCCCAAATGCGTGGTCAAAAATCCAAGAAAATCAATTTCTAGGTTTTTCTTCAAAATTCAAATTTTCTACTAATTTCCTTGTTTAAATCCATATATAAACCAAGTATTTAACTTGCAATCGGTGGGAATCACTTACCTTGACATAGATGATAAAAATCTCCACTTGAAGCTCTCCAAAAATCGTCCATCCCGGTGAAAACTGAGAGAGAATGAGCTAAATCCCGTATTAAATCTAATCTGCCCAGACCCGTTCTTCTTCGCGTTCGCGTGACCCGTGTCGTGTTCGCGAAGGCCTGTCCATGCATAGCATCGCGTTCGCGGTCTAAGCTTCGCGTTCTCGAAGGCTTAATGTCTCAGGGTCCTGGCTCCCCTTCCTTCTTTGCGTTCGCGTAAGCTTGACCAGATCTTGCCTCGCGTTCGCGTTCGCGTTTGCGTCCACTGCTTCGCATTCGCGAAGGCCAAATCCAGCACCCCCAAAATTTCTTCTTCGTGAACGCGGGACTTCCTTCTCGTTCGCGAAGAAGGAAACCAGACACCAGAAACAGCAGTCCAAAACAGCTCCAATTTGGTCTGAAACCACCTTGAAATGGACCTGAGGCCCCCGGGACCCCGTCCAATCACACAAATCAGTCCCATAACATAACACGGACCTGCTCGAGGCCTCAAATCACATCAAACAACATCAAACCTACGAATCACCCTTCAATTCAAACTTAATGAACTTTAAAATTTCAAACTTCTACAATCGATGACGAGACCTATTAAATCACATCCGATTGACCTCAAATTTTGCACACAAGTCATTATTGACATTACGGACCTACTCCAACTTCCGGAATCGGAATCCGACCCCTATATCAAAAAGTCCGCTCCCAGTCAAACTCCCCAAAAACCTTCAAATTCTAACTTTCGCCAAATGACCTCAAAATGACCTACGGGCCTCCAAATCCACATCCGGACGCGCTCCTAATACTAGAATCACCTTACGGAGCTATTCAGACTCGGAATCCCAAACGGGCATCAATAACATTGAAATGCACTACAACCCAAATTTAAGAAATCCTTCTAAAAATGCCAACTTCCATAATAGGTGCCGAAACGTTCCCGGATCATCCAAAATTCGACCCGGTTATACGCCCAAGTCTAAAATCATCATACAAACCTATTGGAACCTTCAAATCCCGATTTTGAGGTCGTTTACTCAAAAATCCAACCATAGTCAATTCTTCCAACTTAAAGCTTCCAAAATTAGAATTTGCTTTCCAAATCAACTTTGAACTTCCCGAAATTAAATTCCGACCATACGCACAAGTCATAATACCTGAAGTGAAGCTGCTCAGGGCCTCAAACTGCTGAACGACGTGCTAGGGCTCAAAACAACCGGTCGGGTCATTACATTCTCTCCCACTTAAACATACGTTCGTTCTCGAACGTGCTAAGGACTATTCTGGAGTTGTCTGAAATCACTGTTTAACACCTCTTGTACCTGCCAGTACTTCCACAACCCAGCTGAGCACATTAGCTCGAGCAAATCTAAAGCTCCTCCCCTTTCTTTGGGCAAATAAGCCTTAGAGCCAAATTCCAACGTCCAAAATTCTCTACTAGGCCTGCTTCCAACATACAAACACTGTTTCAATCACTAAGCGATGTACAAATACATGGTTGTATACTCTCACTGAATTCTTACCACGCACCACATAACTCACTTACCCCAGGCAATCTTTCCAAAGAATATTAGCTAAAATTTCCACTGATCGAAGCTTATAGTGTATCTCATGACCAATTAAGCCTTGCTTAAACTCCCGCAATACTGCCACGACAGAGGAGATGTGTAGAACTCATAATATGCTTTCTTTACTCTTTAATATGCTTCATATAAATTTGATCGCACTGATCCCAGGTCCAATAATCTCGTCTCACCTAGTACAAGCTGCTCAGGCAATAAGCCACCTTAGACACTGCCAAATATCTCGTATGATGCCACAATGTGCCAACAAGCTACAAACTCGAATGTGATACATAAGGAAAAATGAACTCTGGAAAGAACTACTCAACACACGTAACTAACTAAACAACCGAAAGGATGTTATGAACCTTCCTCAGGAAATGAGAAGCAAAACACGCAATAATAGATATAGAAAATTGTACTCAATAACACACTACTGCGACGTGCAACCCGATCCAACCATGATACCCGTGGCGGCATGCCACCCAATTCACACATAATAATCTAAAGAAAACACACATCGAGCCGTAACGCTTATACTCACGAAATGCCGAAATATCAACCATAAGCATGCCAAGTGCATAATACAAATCCTGGGGAGACGGGTAGCGTCACGCGCTACAAAACTCAAGCACAACTAAGGTGTGATATATGATGTGCATCTCGAGAGCCATCCTGCTCACATAATACCACAAACCATACGGGATCTCAATACGATTGCGAATAATCAAACCACCTCACAACCCACCTGGTATAATATAGATTACACGAAATAGCTGATGATAGAAATAACATCCAAGGCCCGAAGACCCTTCCGAAAACAATGCTATGCTGAGATGAGCACATCCGGCCTGATATAGATCCCACATTCACAATTAGATCTATCCGCGGACCTCAAACAGATTCTGATCATACCATGCTTGGCTAAATAGCCTCTCAAGGACCCACAATGACCTATTCATGACACATAAGAGTAGCCATTAAATCTAGAACAAACTTCCACATTCCACCACCAAATGAACCGAGCGCCCTTCAGGCATAAATTCTCACATTAGCGATAGTACCAAATCTCCATACTTGGTTCCAACTTTTAATCAATTAGGTGACTACATGTCACACTTATGCAATCATACCGTGGGGTATGCTCCCATGACCTTCCGCACCAGGTAACAATTTTGCTCATCCATACCACCGGCCACACTAATGTTGTAAAGCAAATCAAGAAGCCGCAAATCAGTACACAAAGCCTCTTACACAGGACACCGATCTCAGGTGATGCTAAATACAATACCATTTGATTCTAACTATCTGAATTCTTCCCTGATCATCCGAGCTCGTGACATTCTTGTCAACAGCTAACCGCAACCTTGATCCTCAGCTTCCAATTCTCTATGCCGCTCACTGCACCTAACATCCCAATACGTGAGAGTACCAGAATTCCATAATAACCCATGATCCCCTAATAGGATAAACACTTCATCATATAGAAACCTTTTACTTAGATCATTTCAGACGAACCAATGCAATACGCAACTAAATGCCCAAAAGAGCAGAAAATACAACCTCATGTCGTAATCTAAACTGCCATAACTCTTCCGAAAATCCTTCTACACAACAAATCCATACGAATCAAATACCTCCCAAATCAACCAAGGTGTGGTGGCGCTCCAGCCCAAGTGTACAACCACTAACTACATGTATAACTTCACGCTGGAGAAACTGGTCGCTGCCATAACCGTGTTGATTCAACCATTACCAACCGAGCAACTTTTTCTAATTTACTCGGGACTTGCCCTAGAAATAATAATAGCTCCATTCAAAACATCATGAACCTAAATCCGCACTCATCCTAAGTGACTTTATTTCACGAAACCTCGTTGTCTCCAAAACCCATGAACCATCTCATACCCTCCCTATGAGCATATTCGCATCTTTAACTGGTACACCCATCCTGAAAATCCCTCTATGAATCCGAAGTTATTTCCTCCCATTCCTCCAATGCCATACCGCAGATCGAAGATAACGTAGAACACTCCAAGCCACTTTTCATAATCCACTGCAAAAGCTCAATACTTAACCATATTACTGGCTTGAAATTCTTAGGCACCGCACTTTGAATATTTGAACCCACTAGAACCATCGTTGAGAATCGCCCACTGACATCAGTTAAAAGTCTAACAACGCATTCCAAACTTGAAGTCATTTTGCATCGAAATAAAATCCATGGTCCTAGTCACTTCACATCACGGTTCCTAAATTGCTCTAAGCTTCCCTCAAGGCGTGTGGCTATCCTACCACACAACTCATATTCTACTCTGCCACTCTCACACTTTGGTCAAACCCTCTCCTATAAGCAACTACTCAACTTCTACTTTTCACGCTTGACCTCCTAACAATTCAACCACCGCAAGACACTTCCCACATGTCCTTCCTCGTTCTCCACTGCCCAATTGTTACTCCAAACCCGAATCCATTTCTGTAACATTCGATCACATGAGTTGCCACCAACTCTAAACCTCTTAGAAGATCATCTTTCTCGATCCATCAATACTAGAAGTACCAAATCGATTCCGAAATCGCTACACTCCATTATCTCTAACAACCGCATCCCAGTTACCATTTCACAACACCTTGCCCCGAAGGCAAATTGAAGAAGACCATAACACCGGCGAACCTTAACGCATTTAACAAGGCGATGAAATCATATCACAATTGAGAACTCTACCACCCTCGAAAATATCAAGCCTCATTACTCCATCAACCCCAAACCTAAACATTCATAGTACGATTACCTTCCCTACGACGAAAATAAAATATTGAATCTCTGAATCATGCACTGAGTGAACCTTCTTCCAAGTCATTCACTGCTTCGACGCATAGGCAAGCACCCTACCATTACACATACACTGCGCGGCAGCAACACACGAATTCGTCAAAACAATCAATGCCAAATCTCTAAACCTTAGGTAATACTATACTGAGCTGAAATGACAGAGCGACATTCCACAAGGCGATGACAATAGCCCAAAGCAAATACACAGGGAGAAGCATCATGCACCAAATCTGTAGTATCATTTAAATTCCTCGATTCCAAAATTATAACAAGCGCTTCACGCCGCGTAAGATTGAATAGGAAGGAAATGAAGGCACAAGCCTAACAGGAAATCGAATCGCACGATAAGGAATCAAGAAGGGAAGTGCTCCTAACAGCCTTGTAGCCTCTCGAAGATAAGCACAGACGTCTCCGTACCGATCCACAAGACTCTACTAGACTCGCTCATGATTCGTGAGACCTAAGTGAACCTAGTGCTCTGATACCATGCTGTCACGACCCAAAATCCTTGAAAGGTCATGATGGGGCCGGACACTACTGTCAGGTAAGCCAACGCCAATAATTACTAAATTCACATTTTAATATTTCTGAAATCATAAATTTCCTTCAATTAAATATTAAATGATGAACTTCACAGAGTAAATAATAATGTTTTTCGCAAATTTCAATACTGAATAATCCCATAATCATCCCAGAATCCAGTGTCACAAGAGTATTAGCATTTACTAGGGAACAAAATACAATACAATAACTATCTGGAATACAAATTTGGACAAAAGAGAAAATACAAATACTCTGAAGGAGACTCTGCTGGCTGCGGATCGTCTCACAAGAAGCAGCTCACCTAAGTCCCTGTATCAACCACGCTGCTACGCTCACAAGGCCACTAGCCATACATGTACCTGTATAACAAAATATACAGCAAGTACAGTATGAGTACGAAAATAATGCGTACCCAGTAAGTATCCCGTCTAACCTCGAAGAAGTAGTGATGAGAGGTCGACTTCGACACTTACTAGTGGTCCAATAATATCATGTACAGTAAAGAAGTGAATAAATATGAAACCGAGTAAATGTATGAAATAAACATGTATAAAATACGTGGTATAATTCCCCTCTTTACAATTTTTGCTCAAGCTCTCAACTAGCAAGTTCCCTCTGTAACCTAAGCATATATATAGAGATAGTGGATCTCATCAAAGAGGTTGTCATAATTCAAATCAGGGAAAAACCTCAGATACACTGGCCTCTTGCCAAATTTTATGCACGATTCCATGAGGATAATATATATAGGAAATGCCGAGGCGTATGGACCGATCCAACATAAAAGTAAATCGTGCACTGCCGAAGGTCGAACGGCGCGAATCATAGATACATCTATTAACCTGTCGAGGCGAACGGGCCGCTCCCATGAGAGTGTGGTACATAAATCCTGTCGAGGCGAAAGACCCGATCCCATAAGAGTAGTAGGAAATACCTCGCTCGCGAATCATACGTGCGATGCGGTCAAACATAAATTTCTTCAGCTATTATAATATTCCTCAATTCTTTTCGAAATTACGAAGTTCATATAAAACCTTTTAAATCCTAAGTTCTTCAATTTCAACTCCTTTCAAAATATTTAATAAGCAGACTCAATCTCGCTCCCTCTCAATGCAAATAATAAACATAAATCAATAACAATATCAACAAGGCATGATGTGAGCCTAAAACTACCCGGACGTAGGCATAGCTAGTAACTACGTACGGACTCTCGTCACCGCGTGCATACATAGCCCCCACAAGTAGAAGAACACAATAATTTAGTTCACCTATAGGGTAAATTCCCTCTTACAAAGTTAGAAAGGAGACTTACCTCGCTCTGTAGTTCCATAACCTACTTCGGAGCCCTTCAAACACTCGAATCGATGCTCAACACTCCAAAACTAGCCAATAATTATGCAAACCCGTTAATATACACTCGAATACTCATTATAATCCAATTTATAAAAATTTCTAACTCCGCTCAAAAAATTGATAAAGCAAACCTCGGGCCCACGTGCCCGGATTCTGAAAATTTTCGAAGATAACCATTACCCATAACCTCACTAAATCAAATGTATGACTTATTTCCAATTCCATGCCAAAATTCATGGTAAAAAATCCAAGAATACCAATTTCTAGGTTTTTCTTCAAAATTCAAATTTTCTACTTATTTCCTTATTTAAATCCATATATAAATCAAGTATTTAACTTGAAATTGGTGGGAATCACTTACCTTAATATAGATGATAAAAATCTCCCCTTGAAGCTCTCCAAAAATCGTCCATCCCGGTGAAACATGAGAGAGAATGAGCCAAATCCCGTATTAAATCCAATCTGCCCAGACCCGTTCTTCTTCGCGTTCGCGTGACCAGTGTCGCATTCGCGTGACCAGTGTCGCATTCGCGAAGGCCTGACCATGCACAGCATTGCATTCACGGTCTAAGCTTCGTGTTCGTGAAGGCTTAATGGCTCAGGTCCCGGCTCCCCTTCATTCTTCGCGTTCGCGACCACTGGGTCGCGTTCGCGTAAGCTTGACCAGATTTTGCCTCGCGTTCACCTCCACTGCTTCGCGTTCGTGAAGGCCAAATCCAGCACCCCCAAAAGTTCTTCTTCGCGAACGCGGGATTTCCTTCGCATTCGCAAAGAAGGAAACCAGACACCAGAAACAACAGTCCAAAACAGCTCCAATTTGGTACGAAACTACCCCGAAACACACCCGAGGCCCCCGGGACCCCGTCCAATCACACAAACCAGTCCCATAACATAACACGGACTTACTCGAGACCTCAAATCACATCAAACAATATCGAAACTACGAATCACCCTTCAATTCAAACTTAATGAACTTTGAAATTTCAAACTTCTATAATCGATGCCGAGACCCATTAAATCACGTCCGATTGACAATACGAAATCGGAATCGGACCTCGATATCAAAAAGTCCGCTCCCGGTCAAACTTCCCAAAAACCTTCAAATTCCAACTTTCGCCAAATGACCTCAAGATGACCTACGGGCCTCCAAATCCACATCCGGACGCGCTCCTAATACCAGAATCACCATACGGAGCTATTCCCAGACTCGAAAACCCAAACGGGCATCAATAACATTGAAATGCACTACAACCCAAATTAAAGAAATCCTTCTAAAAATACCAACTTCCATAATAGGTGTCGAAACGTTCCCGGATCATCCAAAATTCGACTCGGACATACGCCCAAGTCTAAAATCATCATACGAACCTAATGGAATCTTTAAATTCCGATTCTGAGGTCGTTTACTCCAAAATCAAACCTTAATGAATTCTTCCAACTTAAAGCTTTTGAATTAGAATTTTCTTTCCAAATCAATTCCGAACTTTTCGAAATTAAATTCCGACCATACGCACAAGTCATAATACCTGAAGTGAAGCTGCTCAGGGCCTCAAACTGCTGAACAATGTGCTAGGGCTCAAAACGGCCGGTCAGGTCATTACAGGAGTTGTGTATAAAAGGTTATGGTTGATATACTACAGGCTCTCTGGGAAGAGTTTGGAAATCGCTAAGAAGAAATTTGTGATGCACAGGACTGCCTTTGATAGATTATATCTCGCAATTTATAAGGAACTGGGAGATGATCAAAACATAAAAGTTGTAGCCCTTGGTGTCTAGTTTTCAGAAAGTTAAACCATTTGCAATTTGGAGTTTTATACAAAATGTTATGACTATTATACTAGAGACTGTCTAGAAGAGCTGGGCACTTGTTCTTCGCGATCGCGAAGCATTGTCCGCGATCATGAAAAGAAAATTTTGGGCTGAGAAAAGTTGTGCTTCGCGATCGCGAAGAGTAAATACCTGAGCACTAGCTATATTTCGAGGTTTCAGCCATTTTAACATGTTTGGAGCTATGGGGCTCGGATTGAAGCGATTGTTTAGGTGATTTTCACCATATGGATTGGGATACGTGTTATATATCCTAAAGTGTTTATATTTCATGAATCTATGATTATATTCATCGTTTAATTTGGATTTTTATGGAAGAAATCAAGATTTTAGCAAAATCTTCCAAAAACGAAAATTTAAAATTTGGAGGTCGAGTTGTTATCGGATTTGGATAAAATTGGTATGGTTGAACTCGCATCGGAATGGGTGTTCGGATTTTGTAAAAATTATGTTGGGTTCCGAGAGGTGGCACCCCTGTTGACTTTTGTTGACTTTTTTAGGATAAATTTCTAAGTCGACGTTTTATTATCCAGAATTGTTTCCCATGAATTTTAATGAAGTATTACAATTAATTTGGATAGATTTGAGCGGTTCGGAGGTCAATTCAAGTAAGAAGGCGATTTTAGAATATCGGCATAACTTCGAAAAGGTAAGTATCTTGCCTAACTTTGAGTGGGGAAAATTCCCCTTAGGCATTGAGCCTTATGTGCAATTTGTGTAATTGAAAACCATGTACGCAAAGTGACAAGTACGTACTTGGTTTATATGTGCAAGTTACATTGGTTAAAATCCTTAGACGCCCTTATGTATTAAATTGAAAATTAGTGGCACTTATTAAATCCTTTAATTGTCTTGCCTAAATCCTTGTTTTGTTGGATTTATTTTTATATGATGATTTGGTATGATTGCCACTTTGATTTTTATGTGAAATATTATTTTGTTGAGTTGTTCACTCCCGGATATATTTGTTAAGATTTTGTACACATTATGGTCGAGTCATGGGCTCCTTATTATGAAAAATAATGTATTGCTGAATTTTGTGGTAAATTACAATATTTGAGCACTTGATGTGCAATCTGTAATAAATTATAATATTTGTGCACTTGATGTGCAAATATGTGATATGTTGTAATATTTGAACATTTGAGGTGCAATTTATGAGATGTGATATTGGCACGTTATATTATTGGGAAGTTTTGTTCGATTGTTTGCACGAGATTTCTGCCGTGTTATTATTGACATTTCTCTATGGTTGAACTTGTCTTTGGTTATTTTGTATTTCCGTGATAGGTCAATCCTTGTGATCTGTCGTGATGTATTATTTGAATTTTATTATGTGTCTGTATTCTTTATTGTATTGTGTTGTCTTGGGCTATTTAGTACGAGACTCTGAAGATTTATATATTCCTGGTTCTTTTTTACCGATTTTTGATGAATGGGTTGTTTTAAATAAAAGAAGTTATTATTATGTTTTAAATTAATAAGTTTTACATCCGAAGCAATACATTATCTGATATTTTATTTAAATTAAAATTTTATTTTTCTTTACTTAAACTATTTCTAAAATAAGCTCATTTCTTTCTTGAATTTTTACTTGGTTTAAAAATTGTAACCTTACTTTATTGAAAATTTATTAATCGTGCGGATTTTATGCATAGAGATATTTGGTACGAGAGTTATCCGTGCGATTTTGATAGAGATATGGGCACGAGGTGCTGTGAGAATATGAAAGGCGGTCGAGAACCGTATTTTATAATTATGATATGAGATATTTATTTGAAAGAGTTTTATATTCGAAGGATACTTATTTGAAGAAATATATTTGGAGGGTATTTATTTGAAGAAATTATATGTGAAAGACTTGTTTAATTTATTGTACTTGTGTTTCTTATTCGTCTGAGTAATAATTATGGTGTTTTTGCTGCCTTACTATTTATATCACTAGTGGATTATTGTTGCTACCACTGCTATTTATTTTCGATTATTTTGTATGGCACAGGTTATTTGACTAGTGAGTGTCTTGACTGTACCTCGTCACTATTCCACTGAGGTTAGTTTTGATACTTACTGGGTAACGACTGTGGTGTACTCATACTATACTTCTGCACATTTTTGTGCAGAGCCAGGTAAATTGGAGTAAGTTGATCGCTAGCTAGCTGTACAGATCTTATTGTGGAGACTCAAGGTAACCCTGTTATTGCGTTCGCAGGCTTCGGAGCCACCTTCCGATATTGTTCTTGCATTGTTTTATCTCTACTTCAAACAGTTGTATTTATAGGTTTTCTAGTAACTCAATAGAGCTTGTGACTTGTACTACCGGTGTTGAAAATTGTAAATTTTATAGATATTTCCATTTCAAAAAAAAAAATTGTTAGATGTTATTTAATTATTGTTGTTATTCAGTAAATGTTAGGCTTACCTAATCTCTAAGACTAGGTGCCATCACGATATCTTACGAAGGAAGATTTGGGTCATGACATTTCCGATATCCGTCTAGACATGAGAATAGGAACCACCTCGATTGCGACTCTGGTGGCCAACCGTGTCACCTTCCATAGGTTTTATTGGTTCGTCGCATTCTCATCTTTTCTTTTCCGATGTTTATCATCATCGCCTCATAAATATATTTTGTTCCGGATCCTAGAGACGGTGTAGTATCTTGTCCTTTATCAGTCAATAATCATTACAAGGCCTCAAAATTTTATTCTCATTGGCCTTGCTGCTAGGGGTGGGCATCGGTTGTTTCAATTCGATTTTGTCGAAGTTCGGTTCGGTTTATTCGATTTTCGGTTTGTGATTTTAATAACCAATCATAATAACTTCGGTTCGGTTCGGTTTATTCATGTTCGGTTCGTAATCGGTTCGATGTTTTGGTTTAAAGTCATGGCAAAAATAGTACGAAACAACAAAAATAGATTACTTGTTGAGAGAATAGCCAAAAAGGTTAACCAAAAACAAATTTAGTGCTTATAAATATTCTTTATTTATTTTTGTTAGACTACATTAATGGTCGTATAATATAATGAAATTCTATATATATCTACTCAGTGAAATAAGTGAATGATTAGCATGCGAATTCAGATGATACGGAAGAATGAATTGTGCGAATGAGGCTTTGTTTATTTTTCTGTAGATCCCATTCACCTGTTACTAAAATTCAAATACGAAGAAGGATTACATCAATTCCGCAATATCCATTGGGGTCAAAATTCCTGTTGTATTTTATATTATTCTTAATTCGGTTATAATTCGGTTTATAAATAATTTGGTTTTGGGCTTAGGCTAAAAAAAATCGATTTTTCGGTTTAACCGAAAACCAAATTATTAAAACTGATCACCGAACCAAAAATTAAACTTTTTAAAACTATAAATCGCAAACCGACCGAATAAATCGAAAAATTCAAACCAAATAAATCAAAATTTTCGGTTCGATTAGTTTTTCGGTACATTCGGTATTATGCACACCCTACTTGCTGCTATAGCAAAATTTGGTCTTAGTCAAGTGAAGTAACCTAGCAATGAACATCGGAATCAAGCATTCAGGTGAAACAATGGGTCAGCCAAATATCATTAAAACACTTAAGTCTCTGTTGATATGAGACTTAAGTCAATTGAAGTGGTCAGGAATAGATAAAGCAATGTAGATCGGCTTTCAAGCCATAAATCCCAAACACCGTACACAACCATAAATAATTAACATTCCAACACCACATATGGATGAGGCAGCAGCATCGCAATACCGTTAGCAAATATAGTATCGAGTGAGAGTCAAACAAAAGAACGAAACACTAGCCACAACAATGGAGGTCATCAGAAAATTGGACACAAAGTCAGTCCTCAAAACAGTAAATCGGCAACAAACAATAACAATACTACAACGACGTCGACCACCGGAACAACAACTTCAAAGGCACAAAAGAGAAGAGGGTTGTTGGCAAAGTTTCTGGCCAAAATTCTGGCAAAACAGACACCTTCAAATCTGGTGGCTCCCCTTTTTAAATCTGGTATTACTTAAAAAACAGAGGTGAAGGAGATGAGAGAAAGAGAAAACAAGTCGCCGGTGATGCTCGCCGGAATTTTATTTCTCCGGCCAAACTTATTTAAGCTGCAACAACACAAGTTTTCAACCAAATTTTAGATCGAACTTTTATATGTAACCAATCTAAAAGAATATGAGAGATGAGAAAGAACAGATGCCGGAAAAAGTTCTTTCCGGCCAGATCTGGAAAAGATCCGACTAGCTCCGTCAATTTTCGAGATCGCTGGTGGTCGAATGGAGATGGGAAGGAGAGACAGAAGCAATGTGTATCAGCCGTCGGCCAGCTGGTGGCCAAATCCAGCGGCGGCGTATTGTTACGGTGAGAGAACGAGAGAGACAGAAGAAGGGAAAGGGTCGCCGGCCATGGTGTGGCCGGATTTTGCCGGTGTTGCTGAAGCTCGGGGAGGGAGGAAGATAGGTGAGCGGCGCTGCGGCTGTTCTCTCTTCAAGAGAGTGACAGATGTCACCCTTAAAATATATGATGTTCTCCTCCAAAAGGGTATGTATTGTATTGTAGGTGTGTATGGGATAGAGACATAGGGACAAGTTTTAAAAATTAAAAAAGGGAAAAATGTAAAGGAAGATACATGGTCAAAAATGAAGGAAGGTCAAGTCACATCGATGTCATGTTACGTCAATGTCATGTTCCGTCACTATTTTGTCACATCGGATATTGACAGAACATTTTGATCGGACTCGATATGTATTTTAAAATTAATTCTACTGGCTTCCGTGTAATTAAATAGACTGCGCTACAAATTAAAATATAATTATTTAATTAGAAAATCTTGTAGTATTTATTTGAAAATGTAACTACTACAATTTACAATTGAGTTGTAGTAATCGTTATTTTTAATTTTTGAAAAGACAATAAATTGATAGAATATCCTAATATTTGAAAAATAGAACAACTATCAATAAACTGCTTAAAATTTAGAAAAATACACCAAAATGGTAGTATTTAACTAATAGCAATAAAATTATAAAAATTCTCATATTTTGTAAAAATATGAGTAATTATCAATTAATTGCATTAAAGCTAAAATAATATGCAAAAATTATATTTTTTATCATTTTAGACTAGGAAGCCTACAGAAGTTAATTTTTAAATACGGAGGGTCAAAATTGAGTGCCAACAACTGCCCCTCTTTGACCGGAGATAATGCAAGAGTCTTCGGGCAAAGAAATTGACATCATACTCAATTTTGGCCCGACATGACAGAATGGGAATGAGGATATTTTGAAGATTGTGACCGAACTCTGGTATTTGAGTTGCCTACATATCTCAGGTTACACGAGAATCAGACCGCGTGTAGTTTTGGAAGATTGAGTACTACTTATGAATCGTAGCATCGTGGAGTGGAAGACAAATGTTTGAAGACGAAAAGGTTCGTGTGATCTCGACATTGCTTCCAAGATTGCCCCAGTGTCGGACTATGGTAACATTGGGATGTGGTGTTGGATGGACAGATAGATCGATTGAATGGATTCTGATGTGGATACGGCTGGGCTCTGTGTTGAGTATTCCTATATATCTCGGATGTAACAAGAATCAGGCCGGTTGTAGTTCGAGAAAACGATGAGATGATTTTTGATTTTGAAAGTTGTCCCGGCGTCAAGCTGTGATGATACTAGTGTTATTTTGACTATGGGGGTACAAATTGCCTACACACCCCATGTCAATGGGACGTAAGAACGATACTTGGGACATGTCGTCGATTGTTGTTAGAAAGCTCGACGTCCGTCCTCAAAATCTGTCCCAGTTTATTGTTAGAAGATAATTCCACATTGCGTCGCCTCTTTGATCACTAGAGTTGACGAAGTGTGGATTATGCTTTTGTCTGAGAAGGATGGATATGTAATTTATGAATGATGATCGCGTATGCGGTGCGAGAATAATGTGATTTTTTTGAATGAAATAGGGTCCCAGGTTGGAACTCTAATTCGAAAGAGATCCAAGCTAGATATCGGACCGAAGTGATCGGAGCACTTTGATTTTTGAAAGATGTTTGGGTTGCGTACCGGTCCGAAGTGATCGGAGCACTTTTATTTGAAGGAAATTCGGGCTACGTACCTGTAACGACCCTGTCGGTCATTTTTAGAGTTATAGACTCGATCCCTTATTAATTGTTTCTTCCATATCTATTTCTGCTATTGTGACTTGCCGGGAAGTTTCGTTTTAGTTTTTGGAGTGATTTGGGACACTTAGTCCCTAAACGAAAGCTTAAGTCTTAGGATTTTGACCGTAGTCGGAACTATGTGAAGACGACTCCGGAATGGAGTTTCGGCGGTTTCGTTAGCTCCGTTGGGTGATTTTGGACATAGGAGCACGTCCGGATTGTGTTTTGGAGGTTCGTAGCTTATTTAGGCTTGAAATGGCAAAAGTCGAATTTTTGGAGATTTGGACCGATAGTGAAAATATTGTTATCGGTGTCTGATTCCGATTTCGGAAATTGGAGTAGGTCCGTAGTGTTGAATATGACTTGGGTGCAAAATTTGAGGTCATTCGGATGAGATTTGATATGTTTCGACGTCGTTTGTAAAATTTAGAAATATCAAAATTCATTAGGCTTGAATTCGTGCATAATCCGTGTTTATGATGTTATTCGACGTGATTTGAAGGATCAACTAAATCCGTATGGTGTTTTAGGATTGGTTGGTATGTTTGATTGAGGTCCCGGGGGCCTCGGGCGTGTTTCAGATGCTCAACGGGTAATTTTTGGACTTAGGGAGTTGGCAGATTTTCTGGTGTTATTGCAGACATTTTTCTTCATCGCGTTCGCGAGGGAGATCTCGCGATCGCGTAGGTCATCTGAAAGGTCAACTAAAATTGCTCTTCGCATTTGCGAAGATGAAGACGCGATCACGTAAGGTTATCAGGCAGTGCACCGCGAACGCGTGGGCTAGGCCGCGTTTGCGAAGAAGAAGTGAGGCAGCAGTGGAGTTTGAGTGTTACTCTTCGCGGTCGCGTGAGGACAATTGATCGCGTAGGTGTGAGCAGCTAGTGCATCGCGTTCGCGTGAGGTGTTACGCGTTCGCGTGGAATAAATTTTTGAGGGAGCAAAGTTGTTCTTCATGATCGCGGGACCTTTTACGCGATCGCGATTAAGGAATCACTGGGCAAAATTTAATGTTCAAAAATGAGAGTTTAAGTTCATATCACAAAATTTGATTGAGAGCTCGGTAGAAGGCAAAATTTGGAGAGATTTTCGGAGGAAGTTATTGGGTAATGATTCCTAACTCCTTTATGATTAAATCCCACTAATCTATGCTTGATTTCATCATTTACTTTCGGATTTGGGGTAGAAATAGGGGGGAAATTGAGAAAAGTTCTTAGGCCGAATTTTGGGATTTTGATCGAGATTTAGTATCGGATTTGAGTGAATTTGATATGGTTAGACTCGTGAGTGAATGGGTGTTCATAATTTATGACTTTTACCCGATTCCGAGACGTGGACCCAGGGAGGCTTTTTGAGCGATTTTTTAATTTCTTGCGTTAGCTTTGATTTCATTAGCTAGATTAGTTTCTTGTATTTATATTTATACTATGTAATTAATTTTGGCTAGATTTGAGCCACTCAGAGCCGGATATTCGTGGGAAAGGCATTGTGACTGATTGATTGAGTTTGGTTCGAGGTAAGTGGATTGCCTAACCTTGTGTGGGGGAACTGCCCTTAGAATTTGGTATTGTTTGATATGTGAGCGTCGTGTACGTGAGGTGACGAGTACGTACACGAGNGACCTTGTGTGGGAGAAACTCCCCTTAGGATTTGGTACTGTTTGATGTGTGAGCGCCATGTGCGTGAGGTGACGAGTACGTACACGGGCTATTTGTTGTAAAACTCTGTTTTTCACTAAGTCATAACTTGTTTTCTCCTTATTTGAAACACATTAGCATATGTAACTATCCTGTTTAGACTAGAATAGCATTCCTACTTGTTTAACTGCCTATTTGAACTTTGTGCAACATGTTTAGTGAAATTACCTGCTTTCCTTGACTTGAACTTAGTCTAAACTGTAGGATTTCGTGCTGTAATTGTTGTTTCAGTTGGTTGCGCTGCATATTTACTTTGGGACTACGAAACGGTATTCCGGGAGATCCCTCTGTACTGCATATTTACTTTGGGACTGCGGAACGGTATTCCGGGAGATCACCCTGTATTGCATATTTACTTTGGGACTACGGAACGGTATTCCGGGAGACCCCCTATTTTGAATATTTATTTTGGGACTACGAAATGGTATTTCGGGAGATCCCCTGCACATTTACGTTTGGGACTACGAGACGGTATCTCAGGAGATCCCCTGTTGTTATCACTGTGTTCTAAGTTGTTGTCTTTCATTGATTCTATTCCGGTTAGATTTTCGTATTTATTTTACTGCGATATTTCATTATATTTATACTAGTAGGGCCCTGATATGATCTCGTTACTACTCGACCGAGGTTAGACTTGGCACTTACTGGGTACCGTTGTGGTGTACTCACACCCTTTCCTGCATATGTTTGTCGTGTGCAGATCCAAGTTCATCTTACCATTCTCATCACTAGTTACAATCGCTGCTATTTATTGGAGACTTCAAGGTACATCTGCTCGTGCCCGCAGATCCTCGGAGTCCCCCTCTATCTACCTATGTTCATTTTTCCTTCTTTGTGTAGAAATGATATATAGAACGGTTAAGACTTCTTAGTAGCTTGTGACTTACGATATTCTGGGTTTAGGGAATTGTTTTGTACATTTTCAGAGGTGATAATTGTATATGCCGAGTGGCATTCAGTTGCTTATTAGATATTTGTTACTGTTAGTAGTTAATGTTCGTGTTTTTGTTTCATTTTCACAAAGTGTTAGGCTTACTTAGTCGTAGAGACTAGGTGCCATCACGACGGTTCACAGAGGGAGAAATTAGGTCGTGACAGTACTGATCCGAAGTGATCGGAGAATTTAAATCTAAAATACTCGTATTAGAAAGTGGGCTTCTGTAAGATTTTAACTTAAAATGAAATGCCCATTGTTCAGGAGGGCGCCTAGAAGATTGACTTTGAAATGAAAATGCCCATTGTTCAGGAGGGCGCCTGGAAATTTGGCTTTGAAAGAAATGCCCATTTTCAGGAGGGCGCCTGGAGAAGTAAGAAGTTATTTTTTCTATGTAGGAAAATTGATAAAAGGAGTCTGTTATTAATGACTCAAGCAGGAAATAAATGTGAAATAATAGAATTTTGCAATGATATGGCCGGGTCTGACTAAGACTGCCTACGTATCACAATAGAATCAGGCCAAAATGTAGTTCGATTGCAAAAGATGACTGAATTCGATGTGGATTGCCTACGTATTCCTTCCAAAGGAAATCAAGTCGTGGTGTAGTTCCGAATATATATAGAGAATGATTTTTGATTTTCTATTATAAGAGTGGGACGGGAGTGGGACGGGACCCTACGTGGGTTACCTACGTATCCATCCCGTGTGAAATCAGGTTGGAATGCAGTTCTGTTATGACAAAACCTAACTCTACTGTCAACAAAACTCGACTCTTTTTGTTTTCTGTGTCTTTTGCTATTTTGTAGCTTTTGTAGAGAATATTGTAGAGAAAGACTGCAATTTTATTGATCGATCGTCTTTTGACTTGACTTTGGTTGGTACCAACAATTAGTTTTGTGCATACGAATTTCCACCATATACTTTCCAGCGAACCGAGATCAGCTTATGGGTATGTTACACCCCATGTTTTCGCACGTGAGAGTACGTCATAAGTCAATTGATGTAATCTCGTAAATGAGATCGTCTTTGAAAGTACATAAAGTAAGTTAATCATGTTACCTTGGAGGTTACAAATCTTTAAGATCATCAATAACAAGTACCAAGAGGGTTGAAAGGCTTAGAAGCAAAATAAATTGAAGAAAATAAGTTTTGTCGAAAGTCGACAAGTTAGAATGTTATAACATGCACTTTTGGGGTGAGACTAGGGTGTTTAAAATTATAAGGAGGTTATGTTATGAGTTATTTTAATCATATGATAGTCGTGTGTTCTGTTTTGAAGTCACGCGAGTTGTGGAACAAAAGTTGGCAAATGTCATCACAAGTTACATTCATAAATATGCTGAAAATTAGGTCAAATGTAGCTGAGAGTTTCTCCAAATATATTTGGAATTACGGGGAGATCTACCTACAGAATTGAAGATCTACGAGTCTAGTTTCTAACACATTTAACCATTCATCGATACGACATCGAAGTTGATAGATATTCGCAATTTCGTGAGACTGCGCAAGCAGCTCCCATGGGACCCACAAAGTCGGTGTAAAAACTCCAGCTTGTATTTAAGTCAATTCTAAATCATTTTAACTCATTTTTCTAGTCCAAAATAGTTCCTAAACCCTCCTAAATTCTCTCCAAGGGTTGCTTTATGATTCTATGGTGAAAACCTAAGATAAAAACATGAATCCAATGCTAGAAATCTCATGGTGCTTGCTAGATCGTAGTTCTTCATCTTGTGGCTGTTTTGGAGTGTTCTTCAAAGGTAAGTAACCTCATATTTCGTGTTATTCTTATTGATTAAGGTAATAATCAGTCTCTCCTTCATATATATTAGATTTTCAAGGCAAACTACAAGTGTTTACACACCAACTTGAACACCAAAAGTTGATTCAAGAAGAGAATACAACACCTATAGTGTTGGGGTGTCATTGAGGATAGTTGTGGGTTGTTCTTGGATGATTTCGTGTTTTTATACTGGTTAAGGTGCGTATAACATCCTACTATATGTGCTTGAAGTTGTTTGTGTGTTGGTTGCATTATTTGAGCAAAATACTACAAGAGGGGACTTGAAATAGTTTGAGATGTTATTATTTTTAATGGACTGTTTTGGAAAAGTTGTTTTCATGAACTATAAATGGTTGGAAACCCTTGAAAATGACTCTCTTATGATATTGTTATTATAAAATATTGTCTACATGTCGAACTTGTTGTGGGTACTGTGAGTATGAAGAGAAAAGACAACATAACAATGGAAAGTTATACTTGTTGTTGTTGTTGTTAGATTGTTGGGCTGTTTGAGGGTGAACTAGGAGATGAATAGGATGTTAGAAATCCTCCCATTGTACAAAATATCATGCTGGCTATGTTGTTAAGTTAATTAATGAATGATAATGGGGTTGAAGTGTGCTAAAGGGATTCAATCCGAGCTTGTCGCTCGTCGTGATATGTTGATGACTTGTTAATGAAATATTTTGTACCCTATTGTTGATGTTGTTCTTATTATATTAATCTGGTTGTTGTTGTTGTTGGTATATGGTATTGGAGGAGGCCCTTGTTATAGGGGAGATACTGCCCAAAGTTACATAAACGAGCTACTAGTTTAAGTTGCGGACTTAGCCTTTACTCAGCACTAATTTTGAATCTCCTTATGCTATGGTTGATTGAGTTGAGTTTTTTCAAGAATGTCTTGGAAGGTATTAAGGAATCAACAGAGTTAAAGTATGTTAAGGCTATCCCTTCTTTCCTTTTGGCATGATCCATATGATACAAACGAAATGAGCAAACGCGGAACTTTCACAAATGACTCTATTCTTATAAGTACTAGGGGTGCCTATGTTTCTGATTCCCCATGTGACCTATTATTATATCGTTTGTTCATGGGTCTTAGAAAATATGTAAGTTGATAAAGTTTATTTCATGATAACCGAAGGCATATTGTTCTTATGATATCCTGACAGATCTTATTGACTTACTTCTTATGCATTGCATTCATTTATACATGTACATTGACCCATGACTAGATGTCATTATATACGCGTATATTATATGTATATGGGGTATGGGGAAAGGTTATGGCATTATATACACACCACCACCTGATCAGGTGGTATACGTTTATGATTTTGCCCACAGAAGCCGAGATGATATGATGGGATGCCCTCAGAGGCTTAATGATGTTATGTACGCATATACCTATGCATGATATGACATTTATATGTATATGCATGACTATAAACGTTTCATGATTCACATAGCTATTCAGACTTACATGTTGAGTTCTTTACTCCATGTTTCTTTCATGTCTTTTATATACTACTTTCATGCCTTACATACTCGGTACTTTATTTGTACTGATGTCCCTTGTGTCTGGGGACGCTGCGTTTCATGCCCGTAGGTCTCAATAGAGAGGTTGATAGTCCTCCTAGCAGGCTATCAGCTCAGCAGAAGGTGTTGGTGCACTCCACTAGAGTTACCTATTTGGTCAGTATGCTTTGGACATATATTGATTGGTATGGCGGGGCCCTATCCTGACCTTTATGACGTTTATGTACTGTTAGAGGCTTGTAGATGGATGTATTGTATATGGATAATTGTATGTCCTTGTCGGCCTATGTTTTGAGTGTTCAAATGATTATTTTGATCTTATTGGCATGTATGTCACATGTATAAGTTTGTATACCATGTTGGGTCGTCCTATGTCGAGTAATCTCCTATGTTTAATTCTGGTCATCTCATGATGGCCTTACCGGCTCATTTACCCATGATAGTATGATAAGAAGGATATATTACGTTGGTACTCAGTTGAGTTAGGCACTGGGTGCTCGTCGCGGGCCTTCGGTTTGGGTCGTGACAAAAGTGGTATCAGAGCAGTTCTGTCCTAGGGAGTCTACAAGCCGTGTCTAGTAGAGTCTTGTTTATGGATGCGTTGTGCACCACACTTATATGCAGGAAGCTACAGGGCATTTAGGACTGACACTCTTTCTTCTTACTCTAGATTGTGTGGTAGAGCTCAGTTGTAAGAATTCAAACTCCTAAATTCTATTTTATTCATAATACAATGATACCTACATCCAAAAAGATAGTTGGTAAGAGATTGAATGTGGCTGCAGAAGAGTTGAGTTAGAGGAACTAGATTTTGCATCATGCTTATGATGAGTAAATGTGAGGTCTTCAGCAGATCATGTGTGTACTAAGACGTGTATGCTTCTTGATAAGGAGCCCTAAGGCATGGATATCTATCCATCCATATGGTAAAAACAATAAGAGAATCAAAAGTTAGATACAAGTTTCAACAAGTAAAAGAAGCAAGGTGAAGAAGGGTACGAGGTACCTGAAGATTTTCAGTATTTACAATTCAGGCAGAGAAATATAAGTATTCTAAGTTACTTTCAATGGTAACAGAGATATATACAATTGACCACACCCATCTCAGTTATGCCCTAGGGGAGCTAACAGATATAACTTAAGAGAAGAATGGGATATCAGGATCCATCTGGGGCTAGATTAAGCCAAAATGGTAGATGAATTGTTATCATTAGCTAACATTTCCGAAGGATAGTGCAAACGTGGTAATAGTTCCCCTTGTGAGACACCCAGATGGTGCACTCTAGAATAGTACAGTCAGAAATGAATACTAGAATGTTCAAAAATTTCAGAAGATAGGCAGTGGAATCCTAGAAGGTATAAATATTTACCTGAATATGACTCCCGCCCCTAGTAAAAAAAAGAGAAAAAGTTAGGTGTCCCGAAGAGCCAACGAGATGAAGCAAGGAGAGCTAAAAGTGAAAGAACATTTTGTTGAAGTTTTCAGAATAAAGTGATAGGCAGCAATATTAGCCGAAAAATAAGAAGAGAGTAAATGAAGCATTATGAGTACCATGAGCATGCGTGGCTAAACTCATTCGTTCTGGGGTTATGAATGTTGACGTTTGAAGTTTAAATTGACGAGTTTGATTTTATCATATTGGATTGTTTATTTAATCCTGTTCTTAATTATTTTGCTATGCAGCTAACATTGAAATACTATTTACGAATCTAGAGTTGAACTCGAAAGTGAGAATTCTGGATTGCATATAGGATTAAATAGAGCAAGTTCTTGAACCCGGGCATCGGGGAATAGATTCGCAATTAGGACATAAATATACCTAATTCTCTTACAGGAAGTGTAAATGCGTTCTTGTTAGTCTTAATTCCATAGACATATAGGCATTAAGTTAACTTGGATAGGTGAGTAAGAACTCGACAGATTCTTACAAGTAACATTAACCCTGTCAATCAATAAACCAGATAAATCAAGTAGTCAGTTTAAGCCAAGAACGCAACAAGACTTTTAGCTAGCCTATGACCCAGGAATATCCTCTCCTACTGATTTTTATCCGAAATTGCCTACGTATTTTAGTCGATCTCTAGTTTATTTAACTGCTTGATAGTTTCTTGAGTTGTTAATGAATTACTTACACATTTTGAGAGAAATCTTTTGAATAGATAATTTGTTTGAGTTTGAATCAGTCGAAAGTTAATCATAAGTCTCCGTGGAAACGATACTCTACTCACTACTTTATTACTTGACGACCACGTATACTTGCGTGTGTGTTTGGTCGCAACAAGTTTTTGATGTCATTGCTGGGGACTTAGAAATTAGCTACATGTTTGAGTTAAGATTTTATTAGTTATTGGTTCAAGTTTTAATTTTCAGTTTGCTTTTTTGTGTTAACGCAGTCTCTTCTCTTGAATGCGGAAGAGTAGAAGCGCGAACAACCTCCTTCCTCTTGATCCTGAAATAAAACAAACACTTCAGAGAGTAAGGAGGGAAGTCAAAGCTAGAACTAGAACAGAAAGAGAGTTGGACATTGTAGTTCAACCATAACCAATAGAGATGGTAGGTAATGAAGAGCGACCGGCGATAGAAGCCACAAGGCCCAATCTTGCTAATATGACTCAGGCTATTGTGAATCCTGATATGACGGGTCATTTTGAACTCAAATAGTACAAGGTCTAGCTGATTCAGTCCATAGGGCAGTATGTGGGTATATCTCATGAAGATCCGCAGCGGCATATTCAGAACTTCTTGGAAATTACGTACACTTACAATTATCCGAACGTTTCCAAGGATTACGTCAGGATGACATTGTTCTTATTTTCACTACTAGGGGAAATCAAAGAATGGTAGCAAAAGGAGCTCGTGAACTCGATCCACACTTGGGATGATCTAGCAAGAAAAACTTTAATCAAGTTTTTTCCCACTAAAAAGACAAAGTCACTGAGGAGCCAAATTCTTGGGTTCCAACAACGGGATGGCGAGACTCTTCGTCAAGCTTGGGAAAGATACAAGAAGCTACTCAGAGACTGGCAACATCATTGTCAGACTGATGAGGTGTTGGGTCAAACTTTCATTGATGGGTTGGACAAGACATCAAAGATGAATCTTGACTCATCTTGTAAGGTAGTTGCATGGCAAGATTGTATAGTGAAATCCATCTCCTCGTAAACAATTTCACTGCTAATGATAAAAATTGGCAAGGAGATAGGGAATCACGAAGAGCACTTAAACAGAAGGCAGCAGGTGTAATTGAGCTTGATGATTTCTCAGCCATGAGAGCAGATATAGTGAAATTAGAAAATCAGATGAATAGAATGACAATGAACCAAACGCAATAGATGCAACATGTGAAACAGACATCGACTTGCTACAAGTTATGTGGTGAAGGTCACACGAGTGACATATGTCCCACGAATCCTGAATCCCTCTATTATGTGGGGAAATAGAGCAGAGGTCTGATGAATGAGCATGCACAATATGGGAACACTTACCACCCAAATTGGAAGAATCATCCTAACTTCTCTTGGGGTGGAAATCAGATGACTCAAAATCAGTATAGGCCCCAAGGAAATTACAGCCAAGCTCAAAAGCCACCCCAGCAAGTCGAGGAGAGTACGAATGACCTGTTGAAGAAGTTGTTGCTTGAAAATCAACAACTCAGGACCGATTTCAGAAATCTTGAGAGACAAGTGGAGTAATTAGCGTCAATTCAAAATACTAGGCATGCATGTACTCTTCCTAGTGATACAGGGAAGAACCCTCAAGTTAATACAGTCACACTCAGAAATGAGAGGGAATTAGAAGAAACGCCAAAGAAGAGAAGAGATAAGCCTATACCCGAGGGGGAGTTGATTCCTAAGGAAACACACAAGTCAAAGAAAGATGATGCAAGTTCAGAGCCAGTGAGTGCTGCAAGGCCACCACCACCTTTCCCCCAAAGGTTACAGAAGAAGAATGATTATCGTATGTTTAACAAATTTCTCTTTATGTTGAGCCAAGTTCAATTAAATATTCCATTGGTGGATGTACTTCATGAAATTCCAAAATATGCTAAGTACATAAAAGATATAGTGGCTCACAAGAGAAGATTGACTGAATTCGAGATAGTCGCACTTACTGAGGAGTGCACTTCGAGGGTCCAAAACAAGCTTCCTTAAAAACTTAAGGACCATGGCAGCTTCACCATCCATGTGCAGATTGGTAATATTGATGTGGGTCGTGCTCTTTGTGATTTGGGGGCGAGTATAAATCTGATGCCATTGTCCTTATTCAAGCAATTGGGTCTGGGAGCTCCAAGACCAACCACTGTGATGTTGCAACTAGCTGATAGATCCATAGCTTACCCTGGAGGAGTGATTGAAGATGTGTTGCTGCAAATTGGGAATTCATCTTCCTAGCGGACTTAATTATCCTAGATTATGAGGCTGAGGAACAAGTTCCAATCATATTGGGACGACCTCTCCTGGCTACAGGTGATGCAATTATTAAAGTGAGAGAGGGAAAAATGATTATGAGGGTGGACAACGAGGAAGCAGTTTTCAATGTCTACAAGACGATTCAACTTCTCCGCCATTATGAGGAGATCTCTAAGATATCTATTGTGGAGGTGGATGAGCAACTTATACACCCGAGTGTATACCTAGACGATTCTCTAGAGAAAGCACTTATGTTGTTCGATAGCTTGGAGACTGATGATGAGGTTGAGGAGATGATGCATATACTAGATGCGTCATGTGTGTACATACAGGGATTAAACACCTTTGAGCCCCTAAATAGGCCGAGTGGGACTCCACTAAAGTCGTCGATTGAAGAGGATCCAAAATTGGAACTTAAACCCTTACCCCCTCACCTTCAATATGCTTATTTGTTGGTTGAGACACTCAACATTTTATTGTTTCCTCTGAGTTGTCTAAATTACAGGAACAAAAGCTGTTAAGAGTGCTGCGTGAGCATAAGAAAGCATATGGGTGGACAATGTCTAACATTAGAGGCATTAGTACGGCCTTCTGCATGCATAAAATCCTCATGGAGGAAGGACACAAGCCAAGTGTAGAGCACCAATGCCGCCTAAATCCAATCATGAAAGAGGTGGTAAAAAATAAAGTGATTAAGTGGCTTGATGCAGGTATTGTATTTCCAATCTCTGATAGCAAATGGGTAAGCCCCGTCCAATGTGTGCCTAAAAAGGGGGGATGACTGTAGTGGTTAATGAAAATAATGACTTGATTCACACAAGAATTGTGACTGGGTGGAGAATTTTCATAAATTATAGAAAATTAAACAATTCCACCCGCAAGGACCACTTCCCCCTCCCGTTTATTGACCAAATGCTTGATAGACTAGCTGGAGAGGAATACTATTATTTCCTAGATGGCTATTCGGGGTATAATCAGATTGCTATCGCCCCAGAGGACCAAGAGAAGACCACATTTACGTGTCCCTATGGCACGTATGTGTTCAAGAGAATGCCCTATGGTCTCTGTAATGCACCTGCGACTTCTCAAAGGTGTATGATGGCTATTTTTACTGACATGGTTGAAAGATTTGTAAAATTTTTCATGGATGATTTTTCTGTGTTTGGGTATTCTTTTGATAATTGTTTAATGAACCTTGATAAAGTTCTTGCTAGGTGTGAAGAGACAAAATTGGTGCTAAACTGGAGAAGTGCCATTTCATGGTACGAGAAAGTATAGTCTTAGGGCACAAGGTGTCCAAAAATGGTCTGCAGGTGGACAAGGCAAAGGTGGAGGCGATTGAAAAATTGCCCCCACCAATATCCGTTAAGGGCATTTGAAGTTTCTTAGGCCATGCAGGGTTTTATCGTCGTTTCATTAAAGAGTTTTCAAAAAATTCATCTCCTTTGTACAGGCTTCTTGAGAAAGATATCCCCTTCAAATTTGATGATGCTTGTCTGAGAGCATTTGAAGAGCCGAAGAAACGATTGGTGACTGCGCCAATTATCATTGCCCCGGGCTGGGCACACCCATTTAAGTCGATATGCGATGCGCGTGACGTCGCAATAGGAGCTGTTTTGGGGCAAAGGAGGGACAAAATGTTTCACTCCATTTACTATGCGAGCCAAACTCTGAATCAAGCCTAGATGAACTACATTGTTACTGAAAAAGAGTTGCTTGCAGTGGTGTGGGCGTTTGACAAGTTCAGATCTTATCTAGTGGGAACCAAAGTCATCGTCTACACCGATCACTCAGCTATAAGGTATATGTTTGAAAAGAGAGACGCTAAGTCGAGGCTGATTCATTCGGTCCTCCTTTTCCAAGAATTTGACTTGGAGATCCGAGATCGAAAAGGAACAGAGAATCAAGTGGCTGATCACTTGTCTAGATTAGAAAATTGGAAACATGTGGCTGAGGGAGGTTCGATTAAGGAAACATTTAAGGATGAGCAGTTATTAGAAATCACCTCGAGTGAAGCCCCGTGGTATGCAGACTACGTGAATTTTATTGCAAGTGGGGTGATGCCACCAGAATTGACATCTGATAATAGAAGAAGATTTCTACATGATGTGAGGCTCTACTTGTAGAATGAGCCATTCCTGTATAAGCAGTGCGCATATCAGTTAGTATGAAAGTATGTTCATGAGGAGGAGATGAATGCAATCTTGCATGCCTGTCATGCCTCTCCACATGGAGGTCATCGCGGTGGGGATAGAACCGCCCAAAAAGTGCTGCAATCGGGTTTTCTATTGGCCAAAATTATTTAAGGATGCACACGCCTTTGTTAAACAGTGTGACAGGTGCCAAAGAACCGGATGAATCACGAAGAAGCACGAGATGCCTTTGAAAAATATTATGGTAGTAGAGATCTTTGATGTTTGGGGAATTGATTTCATGGGACCGTTACCATACTCAAATGGTCACAGATACATCTTGCTGGAGGTCGACTATGTGTCTAAGTGGGTGGAGGTCATTGCTCTTCCTACTAATGATGCAAAGGTAGTGCTAAACTTTGTAAAAAAGCACATCTTCACACGCTTTGGGACTCCAAGAAGTCTGATAAGTGAAGGAGGTACTCACTTCTGTAACAAGCTGTTGAACAACATGCTAGCAAAGTATGGAGTTAAGCACAAGGTTGCCGCCGCCTATCATCCCCAAACTAGTGGTCAAGTGGAAGTGTCAAATAGAGAGGTGAAGCAAATTCTAGAGAAACGGTAAGTGGAAATAGGAAGGACTGGGCCGTAAAGCTTGACGATGCATTATGGGCGTATCGAATTGCATACAGATCCCCATTGGAACATCTCCGTATAGTTAGTTTATGGGAAGGCATGCCACTTGCCTGTCAAGCTTGAACATAAAGCCTATTGGGCGATTAAAAAGCTAAATATGGATATGGACTTAGCTGGCGAGAAGAGGCTATTACAGCTCAATGAGCTTGATGAGTTTTGATTGCACACGTACGAAAATACCAAATTGTATAAATCAAAGACCAAGATGTGGCATGATAAGCACATCCAATATCACGAGTTTGAGCCAGGTCAAGAGGTTCTCTTGTTTAATTCGAGGTTGAAGCTTTTCCCCGGAAAGCTTAAGTCTAGATGGGCAAGTCCTTTTGAAGTGGTTAGTGTGAAGCCTCATGGAGCGGTGGAATTGCGTGATACGAGTTCAAGTGCTACATTCTTGGTAAATGGATAGAGAGTAAAACACTATTGGGGTGGTGACATTGCACGTCACAAGACCTCGATGGACTTGGCCGATGCTTAAAAAATGTTGCGTCATGCCGCGACGTTAAATCAGGCGCTTCTTGGGAGGCAACCCAAGCATTTTCTTTTGTTTTCGTAGTTTACTAACTTTTCCTGTTCATTTTGTATTTTTGAATTTTTTATTTTGTAGGAGTTAATTCTTCTATGTAACTTATTTTATCAAACAAAAAAAAAGATCCAGGTGTTGGAAAAAAGGGTGGATGCGTTGCCTCCCCCTCAGCACGAAAGATTAACGGGCCAACTGCTCAAGGCAGTGAAGTGAGGCCATCGCGCAAAGCTCTGCATCCGTGAAAAATTAGGGAAACCAGCTGGGACGCATCATGTCCAAGCTCGCGCGCATCAAGTAAGTGTTTTAATACACTTCACACGCCTAAAACCCCAAATCCTTCTTCCACCCATTTCCTCTCAACCCAGACGCAGCTCCACAAACTCGCACCACCACTGCCTCCATTCCAACACCACCATGTATTTGCTTCTCCCTCCTTTTCTTTATTTTCTCTTCTCATCTCTTCTTGTTTCTCTAAGGCAGCAGAATCCCACCCCGAATTCCCCTAGGTTAGGTTTAATCCTAGTGATCTTTCCACATGAAACTAAAAGGGGAATTTAAAAAACAATCGAGGCTTTACTTGCCTCCTTTGATTGGTTTTTGATGTTTGAGAGATGATAAACTAAAATTCCCTTCACCTCGTTAATTTTGGGAGGGTATTTGAATTACCCAACTGTTGGAAGACACTAGGCAAAACTGTTGCACTCCACATGTTCGACTAATTGCCCATGAGGTAAATTTAGGCGCCGGTGAAGTTTGAGTAACCGAGCGATTAGTATATGCTACTAAATAAGTATTGGGTCGTTTGAGGGATTGTGTACAACCGTGTTAGAGTGTAGGAGTTACAAGTGCTCGCCACTCTTTCCCCTTTTATTTTGAGGCATCTAATGGTCGTTAGGCTTCCGCGCGACCAAGTTTCATGCTGAATTAAATGCAATTAAAGTGTGTAACTACTTGTATTGCGATGTACCTTGTCCTGTAGTTGCATTATATGTGATCTATGCATATTGGTATATCTTAAAAATAGGTGTGGGGTTGCAAGTGATAAAGTGGGGTTGAAAATTAGTCTTTCGTGGTGCATAATGATGTCTATACGTGCAGTGCTCACTCGTGTACTACCAGATAATTGTTTCCTGCTAAACACCGTGGGCTACGTTTGAATGAAGTACTGAATGTCATAAATGTGCGGATGATTTGAAGTGCACACTTTTGCACAACTGCTTCACATTTGAAACAACAATGTTCTGCCAACTAATTGCTGACTTCTTTGTTTTGCAGGTACATAGTTTCAAAATGGCGGCAACGAGCAAAACGTCCAAGCAACAAGAAAGAGATAATGACAAGAACCTGCCTAAAAAGCCTACTGGAAAGGCAACAGGTGCTCCTAACCCACAAAACAAAGGAAAGCCGACTGAGAAAGCAAAGGCATAGCCGACTAGGCAATTATATGATAAGTCAGAGCAAGAAGAAGAGGAACCATTTGTGAGGAGGAATGTGAAAAGGGGTACCACAAAAATATCAGTAAGACCGCCAAGTAGGGGGATAGAGTTCAGAGAATCTGTGACGCACCTGACCAAATCCACAAAGCAGGTTGATCCAAAAGATAAAGGGAAGCAGAAGGCTACCTCAGAATCTGAGTTCGAGTCTGATTCGGCCTATGAGCTCACACATGTCAACATGAGTGACGAAGATGAGGGTGAACCAGTTGGCCGGGCTGCTTGGGAGAAGAAGTTTTTTAGTGAAAAGGCATTCCGGGCTTATGAGAAAATCCTGGATTCTAAGAAATACATTCCAGAAAAGCTAATCAACATTGGAGCACTGAAGAAAAATTACCCAGACCTTTTTAAATCAATCGACAGGTGCAACAATGGGAACCTATTTTGAAGGGCTATGGTAAGGCTAACCTTACTATTGTCAGAGAGCATTATGCCAACTGGCGTCATTCATAGGGCAGCATTGTGAGAGTATGAGGGGTGGATATCAATGTCTCAGCTGAGGCTCTGAACGGGTTCTTAGGGGTGCCACACACATCAACAGACAGGTATGACTCTATGTATAAAGAGCCTGATTACTCACATGTTCAGTCTATCCTATGCCCTACTAAGAAAGATGCAAATTGGAAGCATGGAAGTGTAGAATACCATTCTCTGGCCAACGAGTTCATGATTTAGCACATGTGGTGCTGAATTTCATATGCAATTGCCTGATGCCATGCCAACACAAACTCATGTCCCTCGATACCGAGCACTAGTGTTGTATGCTTTATTTGATGGTATCGCACTCAACTTAGGAGCCATCATGCACGACCAAATGCAGCGCACCAGGATGAACTACAAGTGGACGTTGTTCTATGAAAATACCTTATCGGCTTACTTGACGGAGATGGGAGTACTATGGGACAAGGAGAATGATGACATCGAGGCTAAAGCTCCAGGACCATATGATGTTACTGTTGTACTGGAGCCAAACAAGGGGAGGGCGTCTAAGTTTAATATTCAGCAATTGTTTGAGCAGATGCGAGCTGATATGTAAGAGAACATGGCTGAGTTGATCGCGACCTGTGCAGAGTTGAGTGCCACTAGAGGTGAGTTGACTCAGACGCGTGCAGATCTAAGCCGAGTCCCTACTGAGTAGGATACGATGATGAGGGAGGTATCACTACTCCTTTGTGCTTAGGTCTAACGTACATATATAGATATTTTACAGTTACTTGCACCATCCGCTGTTGGACCATCCACTTTTGCTCCCCTTATAGTCCCGAACATCTATCCACCAGACCCAATGAGACCACCATGCCGCATGCTAGAGACTCAGCTCCACCTGGTGATGATAGGACTGTGACCGAGCCCCCTATTTGTGAGGATGCTATTGTTATGCTAGAGGGGCCCATGATAGATGTCGTGGATGCCTCGAGTACTCACTCGGCTGTTGCCACTACTTCCGACTCGGCTTTCCAGACCACTGCTTGTGATGCTCCTCCACATACCATGGAGGAGCCCTCCATATCTACTTGAGGGAGTTTTTTCTCACCCTACTCTACTTTATTTGTGTGCATTAGGGACAACGCATGGTTCTAAGTGTGGGGTAGGGGTTATTCATTTTTGTGTGGATGAATGTACTTAACTATTACAATCTTTGTTGCTTTTGATACTTTTGGGGCTGTAATCATGTAATAGTTAGTAAATTTATCTATAAGTAGTAACTCTCAGTCTCTTGTTATTTCTATTTGTAGTAAGTAACCTTATAATAGTTGGTAGATACAGCTATTGAAAAAATAGAAAATAGTAGACTTTTCCCGACGACGAACTACCTGGACAGTTCTCGCGAGGGATTAAGGTCCTTGGAAAAATATAAAAAGATTTTCATTTGATTCTTGGAATTAGTGTTAGTACTAGGACATTGACAGAAAAATAAAGAAAAGCACAAAAATATTTTATTTGCTTTGAGTAGTTAGCTTAAGTTTAATCTATTAGGCTGAAATCCCCCTTGGTTTTTCTTTGGCCATCGGTCCTTTTCCAAGGTATGAATTTTTGAACCGGATATTATTTTTTATTTTTAGAGTAGTGTTGGATATAAAGACTCAGATTGAATTCAGCACATCTAGTGACTTGTTTAGTACGAACAGAGTTAGACCTGGGCATGTGGATTATAACTTTCTCCATGAGTGTTTGAGAACTATTTGTGCCTTAAAGAGTAGAATAGTTTTTTTGTGACGCTTAGGCTCATTTTCTTGACTCCTGTGCTAACTACGGTGCCTTGTGCACTAAACTTTTGGCTTAACTCTGTACTTGCTTTGACTGAGAGTTAGAATGTAGCCATCCTAATTGGATCATGCTCTATAGTATGGTGAGATTTTTTGTGTAGTTCCATGTAGTACATTTGTGTCTAGAACTTGCCCTGCATGTGAGTTGAAGCAAAATCCTAGGTTGTGCTCGGTTTAAAATATGAGTTTAGGCCTTCTTTGATCCTTTTTTAAATTGTAATGCTACCACAAATAAAATCATCCCTAGTTAACCCTTTTGAGCATGTAGACCTTTTATTTGGCACCCAAAATACGCGCCTATACCCTTTTGTTCTTAATTAAAACTTTTTGATCCTTTTACCTCTTAAAGCACTTTAATTGTAAAATTAGCGTTAAAATAATTAAGGAGGGAAATTGGGTGGCTTTCGAGTGGAACCAATGAAAGAGAGAAAGGTGCACTTTGTAAAATAATACACCACTAGTAAAAATTGAAATATAAAAAAAAACAAAAAAGAAAAAAATAAATATAGATGAATAAATTATTGTCTTGTGCTTGCTAGTGGGGTATAAGTTAAAGTAGTGCTTAAAGAAAGAAGGAATATTTTTGCAGTGATATTGTTGTGAAGTTGAAGTTGGATTGAAGAAAGTTGCACTTGAAGTGATTACTTGACGTGTTAAAGTGCTTAGGAGGATTAACCACTATTTCCTATATCTAGCCTACCCGTTCCTTAGACCACATTACAACCACGATAAAGTCCTAATTGATTTTAGACTTAGTATACCTACATTAGTAGAGATTTACATAACGGGCAAGCCTATGGTACCTTTTGTGCGCATGTGAACTTCTTTGAGAGAGTAAGTGATTTCCTCTATTGTTTGAAGTCCTTATATTACATTCGAATTTATTTGAGTGTGTGGACTATCTCTCTCTGTTTTGTGGTGAGGGCACATGTTTCATGATGGATAGGTGACTTTATTAGGCTTTTCAGTCAGAGTAAGTAAGTTGGCATGAAAGTAGTTATGCTAGGGAGTCAGTTTGTGAGGTTGAGATGACCCGAATTTGCTATTTGATTGGGTTGAACTGTTCAACAGTGTGCTAGGCTTGGTTTTAACATGAAGAAGAAAGTCCAACAATGCATATGTAAAGGGTTAATTGTTGGTATCAACCAAAGTCATGGGTGCTTGAGCTCAATTGAAATGTGTGGCATGATAGCGATAAGCTTAATTTTGTTCGATCTATTATAGGTTGATTTTACTTTGCTCGAGGACGAACAAAGGTTTAAGTGTGGGGTGGTGATGTTGGGTATATTTAAATATATTTTAATATTAATTTACTCATGTTTTAGGTTCTTTTTGGTGCTATTTGATCTTTAAAATGCCTAACATGTGTTAAATATTGGTTTTATGACTAATTAAGTAGTGTGTGATGATTTAGGATGTTTGGAGTGCAAAAATATGAAGAAACTGTGCTCCAGATATAGGAGGAGAGGGTGGATATGTCGCATCCAACCTAGGAAAAAAGAGTATTTGATTCATCCTTGGTAGTGAAGTCAGGAGAAGGCATCCACCTTAGCATCCGCAATTGGGAGCAGCACGAATGAGGGAAAAGAGGGTGGACGTGAAACATCCACCCTAGCATCCGATGATGAGAAGTTCAAGCTGAGGCAGACGCGAAGCATCCACCCCAGCATCCATCACTGAAGCTGAGTCGGAATAGGAAAAGGAAAAGGAAAACTTTGGCCCACGACTTTTGTACGCAATATATAAGCCAAAAACGCTTCTTTTAGGTCATCTAACACACGAGGGAAGCGGAGGAAAGCCATCACAGAGTATGGAAACCACTGAATTCGTCTTGAGTTCTAACTTTTTCCTTCTTTTATTGATTTTTATGTTTTCTTGGGAATTACTTGAGATTTCTACCATGAGCATGCATGGCTAATGTCACGCCCCAAAATCGAGGAGCGCGACCGGCGCTCAACCGAGTGAACCCGACCGAGCAAGCCTGTTAGATTTTATTCTACCCAAACTCATCCACGAATACAGATAATACATATTATCATTAATTAGACAAAAATGTGTTCACGTCTATAATACCAATTCATTTCTAATAGTTTCATCATTTGTAAAGTCTCAAATGGACAAGTAATATAACCACAACATAACATAGTTTGTCTTTCCCCAGCACCAATACACATCCCACACTATGTCTACGGAGACTCTATAGATAAAGAAGAGTATAATGATAATGCCGACAACAAGGCCCCGACTATATTTCAAACCGAATACACAAAGTACAAAAGATACATGACCCCAGAAT
This sequence comes from Nicotiana otophora, assembly GCA_000715115.1. NCBI lineage: Eukaryota > Viridiplantae > Streptophyta > Magnoliopsida > Solanales > Solanaceae > Nicotiana > Nicotiana otophora. Next base: position 73,395 of record AWOL01S0018237.1, read on the forward strand.
GAAGTGGGGCTCACCAAGTCAGCTGGAAAGAAGGTGTACTGCTATCACTAATCAATATCTCATGTTGTGGAACTACCTGCATCCATTTAAAGATGCAGCGCCCCCGACAAAAGGGACGTTAGTACCGTCGAATAGCACTAGTATGTATAACTAAACAGTCTCTCAATAGAATGACAAATAATGCAAACAAGATTGTCATAATATCAATGAAAGCCTTAATTAACATCAAACCTCAATTTAGGATCAAGACAGTGTTCAAATTAATTCCCATATCTCACATTGAGAGATTTTTAGTATCGATATACCATTGTCCACAATACCATTATTCACAATACCATTATTCACAAAACCAGTACCACCGTACTCTTAGCATGGAGTCCGATCACGACCCGATCGGCTAGGCCATCTCATTAGAGACATCAACCACAATTTCTCTCAATATCAATACCACCGTCTTTAACACGGAGTCCGATCACGACCCGATCGGCTAGGCTATCCATTAGGGACATCAACCACAATTACCATTTCAATTATAATTTCCAGCACAATCACCACCATGTGTGCGGCATGGTGTCCGATCATGACCCGACCGGCTAGGCTGTCTTATTTGAGATATCAACTTTTTTGTATCAATCATCATATTTCGTATTACTTTCACATCTTTTCATTTCATTGGCACTAATGGCCATAATTATAAGATCATTCTTGGCATGTTGGCCATATTCAGTATTTCACGCTCACCTTATCAATTTCAAATATCATTATCATCGCCAACAACAAATACAATTCACATCAAGGTGTGTAGTACACATGTGAGCAATTTAGAGTCAAAGGCACATAGAGATATTTCACAAATTTTGGCATAATAGCCTTCATTTGAACTTGACTTAAAGTCGAAACATTATTAATGCATAGCCCATATTTTAACACATACTCAATTGGTAACATAACATGAATAAAGCATTTGGGATGCTTGTTCAACATATATCTTTCAACCCAATCTTACTCGGAATAGCCAGTTTCATAATGAATCACTCGGTACTTACATAATTTACATGAATATCGTGGGATTCAATTCTAAGAGAAAAGTTTACCCAACATACCTCACTTGAGCTTCCTTAAATTCTAAAACATTCTAGAATTCTTAGCACCTTCAATCTATTATAGAAATATTACAAATTGAATCAAAATTTGGAAGATGATCATGGTTCCAGCTCACTTGAGCATGTTATCAAACACTAGGTGTGCATAAGGTTTTAATGTCCTTTTTATGAAGTATTCCATCGTCCCACAACCCAATCTTTACCATTTTTAGCTCAATAATCTTCCTACACCCTTTGATAATACATGCATGTAAAATAAACAACTCTCATGCACAAAAATTATCTTGCTAGTTACCCCTTTTTAGAAGATTTTGAAATTAGGGTTTAGGGTGTAGAATCTTACCTCTGGGATGAAGATCTAGTGATCTTCCCTTCTTAATCTTCCAAAACTTGAGCAAGAATTGAAGAAAAATTATTAAATAACACCTTCTCACTCTAGGGAACTCTCTCTCACTCTAAAATATCAGATTATGTCTCAAAAATGGCTCAAAGGGTGTATTTAACGAAATAGGGTCGGGTTTTAAAAACCCAAAAAAGGAGCTCCGGAACAAGGTATGCAATCGCATAACCGATATGCGGACCGCATATCGATCGCATAATTGGTTACAAAATAGCCAAAAGAACTGTCTATGTATGCGGTCACTATGCGGTCCGCATAACAGTTAAGCAGTCGCATAGTCGACCGCATAGCTGCTTCCAACCGACCCAATTAACTGCCTTACTCTGCGGCCAATATGCGGTCCGCAGAGTGGTTCTGCGGTCACATAATGGACCACAGAAATGCACTTTTCTGCCAAATATTTTCCTTTACTTTTCGGTGCATTGTTCAACCCAAAATGTCCGAGCTGCGGCTCGCAAGCTCGCCTCAAAGAAATTTTACAATCCTCAAACACGTAAGCCTAGTCTGGCACCATGAAACATTATTTTCTTTGCAAATGTTACCAGACTTTACACTTAAGTACTTCAAAACTTTCCGGGGTATTACAGCTAAACTCATTTGTTCTGGGGTTATGGGTGCTACATGAATGTTGACGTTTGAAGTTTAAATTGACGAGTTTGATTTTATCATATTGGATTGTTTATTTAATCATGCTCTTAATTATTTTGTTGCATAGTTAATAGTGAAATACTATTTACGAATCTAGAGATGACCCTGAAATATCCTCTCCTACTGATTTTTATCCGAAATTGCCTACGTGTTTTAGTTGATCTCTAGTTTATTTAACTGCTTGATAGTTTCTTGGGTTGTTAATTAATTACTTACATATTTTGAGAGAAATATTTTGAATAGATAATTTGTTTGAGTTTGTATCGGTCGAAAGTTAATCATAAATCTCCGTGGGAATGATACTCTACTTACTACTTTATTACTTGACGACCATGTATACTTGCATGTGTGTTTGGTTACAACAAGGGGTCTTTCATTTTGTTCGTTTGTGGAATGAAGTGGATTCTTATGTCTTGTTGACGACCTTAGACTCGGGATAATTAAGTGATTGCATGGTGGTTGTGGCCATGAAAGGGAATGGAGAGATGCCAGTTTGAGACTAAGTAGGTAGGTTATCTCCTACGGGATGTTCTAAGGTTGTGTGATCCTTATGATGTTTATGCGGAGAGTTTCCTTCCTATCAGTGGATTATGTGCTGCAATTTGTGTTTGAATCGTTTGAGGAAGTTCACATGACTATCACGAGGATGAATATGTGCTTAGTAGATGATTTGAGGTATCTTATGATTAGTGCTACATGAGTATATGAAGGATCTAGTTGTATTACAATGCAGATTATGTCAGTTATGGAGTAAGGGTATCGTGGGTTATCAGATATTGTGTTCTATGGCTTCGAGTCAAGTGGGTGAGTCTGCTATCGATGATCAAGTTGCATGGGTATGTGTTATGTTAGTTTTGGTCTTAGGCATACTTGTGGGTCGGTTATGACTTGAAGAGGTTGATTTCGAGGATGACTCGAGTAAGGAAATTTCTAGGTGCATGCTGTATTACACGTTTTGGATATATGGAATATTGGATTGATTCGGGTTTGTTATTTGTAGTGGACATAGTGTGCAAGGATAAGGCGTTCTCTAGGTTGCTTAAAGGTGGGGGTTACTTCTTTAGGTGATTGAGTGCCAATTGAGTACAAGTCGTTCGGCTCATTTTGTCAGTGCATTATTAGGTAGAGTGGATGACTCTCAACATAGTTCTAATGAGTTCAAGATTCATATATGGTATTTGAGGATTTTCTGGATTTGTAAATGGCTAATATCTGAGATTTGCATTGGATGGTGTCGGGACTTGCGGTATTTCTGTATCATTATGGATTTTACATTTAAGTATTAGAGAGGTTAAAGAAATAGCTTCAGATTCATAGAAGATCTCTTCAGAGTGGGCATGTAGTGGCTTGTGAGCTTTAGGACGATGAGGCTTCATATTAGGATATCCTTTGGTGAGCTTTGGTCTAAGATCGTAGTGTACAGGCAATGAGAAGTGTTAACGTGAAGGCAAGTCAAGAGGAACTCGAAGAAATATGACAGCTTGGTTGCGGGTTGGATCAATATAGTAATAGAAGTGATCGGTTTCTTTGGTGTGGTAAGACTCTATAGTTATTTTGTGGCAATACTCTTGGGTTAAGCAGTTTGCGTGGCTTGGTTGATTTATATGAATTCAGTTCTGATGACTTGGTTATGTTCTAATGGATTTCAAAGAGTTCTTGATGGGGTCGACCACGGCTCGAGACGAATGTCTTCTTCAGGTGTAGTGGCTTGTGAGCTTTAGGACGATGAGGCTTCATATTAGGATATCCTTTGGTGAGCTTTGGTTTAAGATCGTAGTGTACAGGCAATGAGAAGTGTTAACGTGAAGGCAAGTCGAGAGGAACTCAAAGAAATAGGACAGCTTGGTTGTGGGTTGGATCAGTATAGTAATAGAAGTGATCGGTTTCTTTGGTGTGGTAAGACTCTATAGGTATTTTGTGGCAATACTCTTGGGCAGTGTAGTGGCTTGTGAGCTTTAGGACGATGAGGCTTCATATTAGGATATCCTTTGGTGAGCTTTGGTTTAAGATCGTAGTGTATAGGCAATGAGAAGTGTTAACGTGAAGGCAAGTCGAGAGGAACTCGAAGAAATAGGACAGCTTGGTTGCGGGTTGGATCAATATAGTAATAGAAGTGATCGGTTTCTTTGGTGTGGTAAGACTCTATAGGTATTTTATGGCAATACTCTTGGGTTAAGCAGTTTGCGTGGCTTGGTTGATTTATATGAATTCAGTTCTGATGACTTGATTATGTTCTAATGGATCTCAAAGAGTTCTTGATGGGGTCGACCACGGCTCGAGACGAATGTCTTCTTCAGGTGTCAAGAATATGTTGCATGTTGTGATTTTCTCTTTGATGGGGGTCGACCACGGCTGGCTGACAAAATGTGTATCCTGCTTATGATTCAAGGTTGATAATGGGATTCCTGTATTCTCATATGATGACATGATGGATGCGGTGCGTCATGTGGAGTTGAGATTTGCATGTACAAGGTTGTGGTTCAGTTTCCAGGGAGGATCATGAGTTCTACACAGCATGGATGCTTTCAGATGTTTGGAAGAATGCTGGCACTATCTGGTACTACCTGAGAAGGGTGTGTATTTTAGAAGACACATTGTGTTTTGACTTGTGGATGCTTTACTGGTTTTACTATAATCGCTTGGTTAATCGACTGCTGATGTTCAGATTTTTCAATGTGGCACGGAAGAATTATGGAAGTATTTCTCGTGTGATGATTGTGTATGAGGAATTTGTCAGTCATTTGAATGGTGGAGTTGGGATCGGACATTGCAATTCTTGTATTCTAGGGATTTAAAGACTAGGAGGGTTCTTAGAGGCAGATTGTTCCTTGGTTGCGGACAGTGAAGATATGTTAAGAGGTTGGCGGTTGCTTGTATGTGTTATGGATAGGTTATTTTGGATTTTGCGAAGGCTATCCACCTACTTTAGGAGGATCTGGATTGATTTCGGGGCCACTGGTAGACCTAATGAGAATGTGTATTCTACATCCGAACGGATTTGTTTACTCAGCACAACTAGGGTTGAAGGGTGTGTCATCGATGAGAGTTGATCTTATTTTGTGTGTTTTGTTTCTTCTCTATGAGATGGGTTCATAGCATTGCACTTTGTGGCGGTATCTATTGAGCTTGCGGGATGGTGCTCTCATTTATTTCTCTTTTTAGCATTGGGTACATTCGTATTGTTTCTTGTTTGGTGCACGAATTCCACGATATATGGTTCGAAGTTGTGCTTGTGTGGCGTGTCGGTTGAGCAGCTTGTACCAGATGAGATTAGGTTATTGGACCTGAAATGAGTGTTATCGGACTTGATTAAGGTAAGTTGGGAGAATAATATCACTAGCCGGCTTAGAATTTGGCAGTGATCCTTATCGGGCAAAAGAGCTCCACGACTAGTTGATCTGATGGGTGGTTATGAGTTTCTGCATGTGTCTTTCATCATTGACAGTATACAAAGGTTTAGAACAATATTGTATTTGATATGAGGTTTGTTATCGGTACTGGGTTTGTATTAAGCAGCTATTGTTGTTGGAAGTTATTGCTATGAGTATCTGAGTTATGCACTATATCATGTGATTGTATCTTGGGTTATGGTTATGGCTTGATACAGCTTGTTCAGACTCATACAGTGTATAGATGTGAAAAGCGGGTCTTATAATGAATTCCCGATGTTGGAGATTAGGTTCTAAATATATAGACTAAGGTTGAAGTAAGGATCTTTAGTTAGGTTGTGTTGTCAGGCTTATGTGGATTGGGGTGACATGGGGTCACCCATGGGTATGTGCATGGTGAGCCTATATAGTGATATGATGGCTTTGGAATGACTCTTGGCACGTTCAAGTATAAACATATGCTTAAGTGGGAGAGAATGTAACGACCCGATCCGTCATTTTGAGCATTTGCATTCAGTTTGATTGTTTGAGGTCATGAGTAACTTCATATAGTGTATTATGACTTGTTTGTATCATCAATTTTGGTTTTTGAATGGTTTGGGATTTATTGGAAGAATGACTCTCAATTTGAAGGTTTGACAAGTTCATAGGTTTGACCGGGAGTTGACTTCGACGTTATCGGGTTCGTATTGTTATTTCGAGAGTTGGAATAGGTTCGTTATGTCATTTGGAACTAGTGTGCTAAACTTGAGGTCATTATGAGTTGACTTGATATGGTTCGGAAAGAGTTTTGGAAGTTAAAAGTTCATTAATTCCTTAAGTTTAAATTGAGGTGCGATTCGTGGTTTTGATGTTATTATGAGTGATTTGAGGCCTCGAGTAGGTCCGAGTTATGTTTTGGGACTTGTTGGTATGCTTGGACGGGGTCCCGACGGGATCGGGTAAGTTTGGGGTGGCTTCGAATAATTTTGTATGGGTTTTTGTCACGACCCCTATCTCCCACCGTAGGATTGTCGTGATGGCACCTAGTCTTCTAGACTAGGTAAGCCTAACATACATGAAGAAATAGCAGAAATAATAATAGATCTTCAAATTTAAACCATCTAGCTACCATAATAGAACGCAACAATACTGCTGACAATAACTCCCAAAATCTGGTGAGACTGAGTCATAAGCTCTACACGAATATACTGAAACATCCGATCATACATCACTGTCTAAATAAAGAGTATGCAATAGAGAAACAAGGACAGAGGGTGACTCTGAGGCATGCGAACACCGGAAAGGTATAGCTTGAAGTCTTCGAGATGAATAGCCACATCACTGATGCCTAGCCTGCTATGAGGTACCTGGATCTGCACAAAAAGATGTACATAAGCGTAGTATGAGTACACCACAACAATACCCAGTAAGTATCAGGCCTAACCTCGATAGATAGTGACAAGGCCAGGTCAAGACACCTACCAGGATAAGAACAAAAGGTTGAACAAGTATAATACGGTCTAAGAATGGAAACGAGAAAAATGAGGCAATAAAGAAATACAACAAGATAGACTACAACTGAATTTAAAGAAATAAATGCAACAAGGAAGAAACACATAATAAGAACATCAAGAAAACAATGCGGACAAATACAAGTGAGGTAAATGAGTGATAACAACAAGAATCACAACTGAGGTATCGCCTCGTAATATCATTTCACAATCACAATCACAATCGAGGTACCGCCTCCTAATCTCAAGTAATTCCCTTACTAGCAACACGCACATAAATCCAACATTATGCCGCCACATGCACATTAACCCCTATTCTTCTACCGCCGCATGCACATTAACCCCCATCCTTCTACCGCCACATGCGCATCAATCTCACAACATAATCATAACTCGCATCACAAGTGCCCATATGCCACAACTCGCCAAAAGAATCAACAATACTAATGTTTCCACATTAAATAACCCATGGCTCAACCACAATGTGTACAAGAGTCTCAACAATAGCAAACTGAAAGTGAATAGCTCAACATGAATGGTATTTCAACAATTAACAACTTTGCCTCAATATTATCATGGCTTTTACAACTTCAACACCAACAAATCAACAAGAAGCTATTCCATGAAAACAACTTCGAGTAAACAATTCAACAATTAAAGAAGTAACAGACAATAACTTCAACTAAAGCATATAAGAGCAATTTACAAGTAAAAAGTGGAACAAGTGTTAACAATGTCAAATAAGGCATATGATGGTATATTAATACATGTAAGGGCAGACTAACAATAAAAATATAACATGCTATGACAATTCAATTAAAGGCATGAAAAGAGTCCAAATAGCCTAAACCGGTCAAATATCATATATAGCCCGTTTACACACTTGTCACCTTATGTACAGGTCTTTCACATATCACAAGTTGCAATCAACAAAATCCTAAGGGGTAGTTCCCCCACACAAAGTTAGGCAATATACTAACGTCAAACAAGCTAACTCAATCTACTAGTAAGCCTTTTCCGCGAATATCCAACTCCGAACGGCTTGAATCTAGCCAAAATAACTTTATACCATAAATACCAACCATAGGAAACTATTCTGATAATAAAGTTGCAATCTTTAAAGAAAATCAAAAGTCAACTCAAAAAGTCAATCCTGGGTCCGCAACTCGGAACCTGACCAAACTTAAAAAATTCGAACGCTCATTCAATAACGAGTCCAACCATACTAAAATTATTCAATTTCGAATTCAAATCGACATTCAACCCCTCAAATTATAGCTTAGGAAGGTTTCACAAAATTCCTCAATTGTTCCAACTCAAAACACTAATTAAATGATAAAAACAATGATGGATTCATATATAATAGTCAAATCCGAGTCAAGATACTTACCCCGATCAACTCCTTGAACATCTCTTCCAAAATTGCCCAAAACCGAGGCCTCTAACTCAAAAGATAAAAAATAACTCCAACCCTCGATTTGGAAATTAAATATCCGTTGCCCAATTATAACCTTAAGCTATCGCGAAAAAGCAAACACGATCACGGAGAACAAATTACACCAGCTCGCAAAATCCTCATACGCGATCGCGAGACTTCAGTCGCGAACGCGATGCCAGTGATCTTCAGGCTACTCGATCGCGGTCAAGGCCACGCAAACACAATGAACAATGTGTGCCTCCCCACAGCCTCTCCTTCCTTATACGCGAACGCGGTCCTACACATGCATTCGTGATGCACAAGCAAATATCACGATCGCTTTCCAAACTTTGCGAACGCGAAGAGTAAAAATCCATCAGTCACTAAGGACTCTAAGCGCCTCGATATGTCTTTCACAAACATGATGAAGGAAACTAGAAGCACAGAAAACTAGCAGTCTCAACACATGCATAATGGTACGAACTCCATCAGAAACACACCCGGGGCGCTCGGGACCCTGTCCGAACATACCAACAAGTCCTAAAACACGATATGAAATCGCTCGAAGCCTCAAATCACATCAAACAACACCAAAATCATGAATTGCACATCGATTCAAGCCTAATGAACTAATGAACTTCCAACTTCTAAAACTAATGCCGAAACATACCAAACCAACTTCAAATGACCTCAAATTTTGCACACAAGTCATAAATGACACAACAGTCCTATTCCAACTTCCGCAACCAAAATCTGAACCCGATATCAATAAAGTTCACTCTCAGTCAAGCTTCTCAATCTTCCAAACCTTCAACTTTCCAACTTTCGCCAATTCAAACCAAAGCGACCTACAGACCTCTAAATCAATATATGGACATACGCCTAAGTCCAAAATTACCATAAGAAGCTATCAGAACCATCAAAACTCTATTTCGGAGTCGTCTACACAAAAGTCAAACTCCAGTCAACTCTTTCAACTTAAGCTTCTAATTTTGGGACTAAGTGTCCCAATTCACTCTGAACCTCACCAGAAACCCAAACCAACCACCCCGGTAAGTCACATAACCACAATATAACCTATAGGAGGCAATAAATAGGGAAACAGGACTAAAATACTTAAAACGACCAGCCAGATCGTCATAATTTTGTGTTGTTGGTTTGCTAGTGTCAGGTAAGGCAGCGCGATCGCGAGTAGGAGATTGCGTTCGCGAAGAGATAGGTGAGCTGGAGGAGTCTAGTTCTTCACATTCGCAGGGTGAAGGACCATGTTCGCGAAGGTCGTTTGATGGCTGTGTACCTTACGCTTCATGTTCGCGATAGGGTTTCCGCGTTCGCGGGGGCTTTGCGAATTTGTGCATCACGTTCGCGATACTGGTCCCGCAACATTTGTGCTTTGCAATCGTGAAGATATTCCCGCGATCGCGATGAGTATCCCTAAAGCAGTGTTATAAACTACTCTATTTTGGAGGTTTTGGTTATTTTATCACATTTTGAGATATCGAGCTCAGATTTGGGCGATTATGGAGGGGATTTTCACGATTTGGATTGGGGTAAGTATTTTTTACTAGAATTTGTTTATATTTTGTGATTTCAACCTGGAATTTAGAACTTTTTTGATGAATCAAATTGAAGAAATTGGGGATTTTAGTAAAAATATTTTTAAAACATAAATTGATGATTTGAGGTCGGATTTGGTTGAAACATATATATTTGGACTCTATTCGAATGGGTGTTCGAAATTTGTGAGTTTTATTGGGTTTCGGGGTGCGGGTCTGGGGTTAACTTTTTGGGTTGACTTTTTTTATTTTAATTAAAGATTGAAGCTTTGTTATTCGAAATCATTTTTTGTAGCTTTTATTTATGATATTAAGTTATTTTGACTAGATTCGAGTCGTCCAGAGGTTGATTTTCACGGGAAGGGCTTCTTAGAGTGTTGATTTAGCTTATTTGAGGTAAGTATCTTGCATAACGTTTTATGAGTGAATTTTCCCTTAGGATTTGGTCTAATTTCAGTATTTACATTATGTGAAATGACGTGTACATAAGGTGACGAGTGTGTACATGGTCGTGTGTGTGGTAATTGATCGAATTAGACCTTAGGCTATTAATATGACTTAAGTTGAAACTTGTTTGTTGTTTGAAGCACTCATATGGTTGTTCGTACCCCGTGCCGTTATATTATTATTTTGATTCTTGTACACATTGTTGTTGAGTCGTGGGCTATATCTTATTGTGATATTGGTATTATTGTTGGGGTGATGTTGAGGCATATGTGCACGTGTGGTGCGGTTGATTGTCGTGTTGTGATGAGATGTGAATGCGGCGGCATAAGGGTGGTGTGTATATTGATGCGCATGCGGCGCGTGGTGCAAGTAAGGGGAAATACTTTATTGTGATGCACACGCAGCGAGATAAGGGGGCTTATGTACATGAAGCTATTTCGGGAAAATATTTTAAAACTATGAAGCTCAGGTGGCGTCATAAGCATGATTTGTGATATTGATATGTGGCACATCAGAGTGACTCTTGTTGTTATTCTTTTTTTGGAATGGTTTATGAATTCTTGTGTGTGTCATGCATTCTATGTGATTTGTTGAGTTGTTTCCAGTGTGCTAATTTATGTCTCTGTTATTACTTGATGATTTGGTTGCCAAGATAAATTTACTTACATGGAGTTTTTAACTCATATTCTGTTGAGTTGTTGGTAAAATAATGGATTGAAGTTAAAAGAAAATTGTTATCACGTTTCACTTTATTTGATTTTCGATAAATACCTCTTGAACATGTTATTGGTAACTTACACGGGTACGATATACGTTGTGGCACGAGGTCTTTGCCGTGCTAGTATGACTTATATTATGGCACGAGGTCTTTGCCGTGCGAATATGACTTATATTGTGGCATGAGGTCTTTGTCATGCGGGTGTGACTTATGTTGTGGCACGAGGTCATTTCTGTGTGAGGATGATTGATAATGTGGGCACAAGGTGCCATATGTGTGTGATTCAATTTGATGACTTATCGTCAAGACTGGACCTTTATTTGTTCTAAATAGTTATCACTTATTCTTATGAAATTCAGTTATTGCCTTCTGTTATTCTTCCTATTGTCGGTCTTTGACATTTTGCACAAGTTATATTTGACTAGTGAGTATCTTGACTTGAACCTCGTTACTACTCCACCGAGGTTAGTCTTGATACTTAATAGGTACCGACCGTGGTGTACTTATACTACACTTATGCATATTTTTGTGTAGATCCAAGTGTTGGAGGAAGCGGACCCAGGATGTGAAAGCTTCTTGATCGCAAGGATTCAAGGTAGAGATGCTTTGTTCGTCGCAGTCCTTTGGAGTCTTTTCCTTATATTTATATTGTCAATTCTATATCCGAACAATATTGTATTTTTGAGATATTTTCATGTATTCAGTTAGAGCTCGTGACTCTGTACTACCTAGTCTTGGGGATTTGTTGTGATTATCAACGCATTGGCTTGTATCACCTTTATTTCCATATTTATATTAAACTCTCCATCCTAATATCATGTTTTATTGGTTTAATTGTTATAAGTGATCGGCTTACCTAGTTTTACAGAATAGGTGCCATCACGATCCTTAAGGTGGGATTTTGGGTCGTGACACTGAGTGTGGGCTAGTCAACAGCTTTCATGTCTAGAAGATGAAGGTAGCAGAGATGAGATGCTAAGATGGATGTACGGGCACACCAGGTTAGATAGGATTAGGAATAAATTTATTTGGGATAAGGTGTGTGGGGCCCCTATTAAGGACAAGATACGGGAAGCGAAGCTTAGATAGTTGAACATGTGAGGAGGAAAAGCACAGACGCCCCAGTAAGGAGGTATAAGAGGTTGACATTGGAGGGCCTAAGGAGAGGTAGAGAAAGGCCGAAAAAGAATTGGGGTGAGGTGATTAGGCAAGACATGGCGCAACTATAGCTGGCCGAGGACATGACCCTTGATAGGAAGGTGTGGAGGCTGAGTATTAGGGTAGTAGGTTAGGTAGTCTAGATTGTTCATACCAGTAGTATTAATATGTACTCTCACATTCTGTTAGTATTAGATTTCTATTACTACATGTCGTTTCTTTCATTTTGGTCATCAAACTTGTTTTTCTTTTAATTAATGTGGTGCTTGTGCTTTCCTAAGTCGAGGGTCTATTGGAAACAACCTCTCTATCTTCACAAGGTAGGGGTTAAGGTATGCGTATACACTATCCTCCTCAGACCCCAGTATGTGGGATTATACTGGATATATTGTTGTTGTATATTTTCCAAAAGAACAAATAAAAAAATTTAATGCAAGCTCCAATTAGTGGTGGAATCCATCCATCGCTAAATAATTTGTTTTTAGTGAAACTTGTTATAAATCTGTATTAATAAAATAAATTCTGGAAAAAGAAACAAAGAAAAAATAGAAATATAGAAGAATTAGAAATTAATTCGAGCCTACTGAATTCACAGTATTTTATTAAGAAACTTAATCCCCCTAGTACCCGAGGATTAAGATTATTTTCTCCCAGGATAGAACGGATTACAGATACTGGTGCAGTGTCAATTCAAACTCAGTGTTTCAGCGAAAACAAAGGCGATAGCAATCACGTACTTGATTTTTTGTTGTTTGAAAATAATGCAGAAAGAAGGAGAGCATTTTAGAATTTTTGTAAGGAAAATCTTAGGGAAGGATCATATATTTATAGCTAAAAGGTAGGTAATACGGAAGAGTTGCAACTTTTCCTTTTAAGGCTGCAACTCAAAGTGGTTGATTTATAAAACGGCTATGTACGCAAATTGCCAATTTTAAATTTTAACGGGAAAATAAAAATGGAGGAAGATTAAATTACCGTTATGAAAACACTGATTTGGATTAAAAAATATTAATTTAATATTAATAAATAAATTTGATCCACAAACTAATCAATCAATCAGATCATTTGGCCAAATCCAAATCTAAATCTAAATCCGAAGTCGAAGCCGAAGCCGAAGCCGAAGCCGAACCGAGTGACGACAACAACGATAGCGCGAGGCTTGCCTTCTTCTCATATTTTTAAGAGCTATAAGAAGTGTAATTATATATATACTCGACAAATGAGCTTTCCTTCTCCAATATGGGACAAAGTTCCTTTGTAAATGAGAAAAATTCAAAATATTTATTTTTCCCTCCATTTCCCATTCACTCTATTTTTGAACTAAAATACAACAATCCCCTACATTAATGAGGAATGGCTATACAACGAAAATATTCATGAAAAACTGTGTGATTCACAAGCAAGGATTAATCGCATCTGGATAAGTAGGTTTCTCTTTAAACTTTCGATAGTGAATTTTTGTCTAATATACTCGGTCAATCAGTAGATTTGATATATGTAGAACTTTGGTGTATCTAGAAAATCATAAGTGACACAAATAACCCTTACCCGTCTTTGGTTCTCATTGTTGTATTCGTTCAGCCATGAACACCACCTGCTTTCATAAGTGCGTAGAGAACTGGACTTACGAAATTCTCCTTGAAGCGGATAACACTTCACATTTACATAGGTGATTCGTAAACGTGTCATTCCGTAGATACATTATTTGATGTACCCCGTATCAAATTTAGAAACCATAAAAAAATCCTTAATGCTTTATCCTTGGTACTGAACATTGACTCATCACGAGAATGGACCAAAATTTTAATTGATAATGATGAACCATCATTAATGACTTTGTTTGATCTCATTGAACCTAGATCTTGGATCTCCAATTTTCTAGGTAGAGTTACCACCACAGTGACTTGTCCACGGCCATAGTCTCATTTTTCTCGATGATCTTTTAACTACCTCTTTAATTAGTCCTTTTGTAAGAGGATCCGACATATTATCGCTTGACTTCACGTAGTCAATTGAGATAATTCCCCTAGGGGGTAATTTCCTAACACTTTTATGTCTTCATCGTAAATGACGAGATTTTTTGTTATAAATAATGCTCACAACCCTTTCGATTGCTGCGTGACTATCACAACATATACACATTGGTGCCAACAGTTTGGGCCAAAATGAAATATCTTCCAAGAAATTTCAGAGCAATTCAGCTTCTTCTCTGGTTTTATCTAAGGTTATGAACTTAGCCTCCATTATTGAACGGGCAATACAAGTTTGTTTGGACGACTTTGAGGACATCGCTACTTCATTGAAAGTGAATACATATCCACTTGTGGACTTAGAATCATTTGAACCGGTGGTCTAATTTGCATCACAATATCTTTCAATAACTGCGAGATACTTACTGTAGTGCAAAGCAAAGTCTTGGGTATATTTTAAATATCCCACAACTCGTTTCATTGCCATCTAACAAGATTGACCTGGATTACTCGTGTATCGACTCAATTTATATATAGCACAAGCCATATCTGGTCATGTACAATTCAAAATATACATTAAACATCCCAACATACGAGCATAATCCAATTGTGATATTCTTTGGCCTTTGCTCTTTGCAAGTTAAAGATTTACGTCAATTAGAGTCTTTACAGCTTTAAAATCTAAGTGCTTAAACTTGTCAAGTACTGTTTTAATATAATGAGATTGCGATAATTCCAAACCTTAATAAGTCTTATGGATTTTAATACCCAAGATCAAATCGACAAGTCCCGAGTCTTTCATATCAAACGTGCTAGTTACCATACGCTTAGTTGCATTTATGTTGGCAATATTATTACTCATTATCAGCATATCATCCATATATAAGAAAACAATGACTATGTGATTTAGATAATTCTTAATGTATACACATTTATCACATCTATTAATCTTAAAACCATTTGACAATATTGTGTGGTCAAATTTCACATGCCATTGCTTGGGTACTTGTTTTAGTCCGTAAAGTGACTTAACACGTCTACATACCTTCTTTTCTTTGCCTGGAACCACAAACCCTTCAGGTTGTTTTATATAAATTTCTTCCTCCAAATCTCCATTTAAGAAGGTTGTTTTAACGTCCATTTGATGGATTTCAAGACCATACATCGTAGCTAAAGCTACTAACGTCTGAATGGATGTAATTCTTGTAACTAGAGAGTATGTATCAAAAATAGTCAAGTCCTTCTCGTTGTCTATAACCTTTGACAACAAGTCTTGCCTTATATTTGTCAATAAAGCCATTATCTTTCACTTTCCTCTTAAAAATCTATTTAGAACCCAACAATTTAGTGTTGGGAGAAAGATCAACAAAACTTTCATGTATGGTTGTTCGGTATGGATTCTATTTCACTATTGACTGCCTCTTTCCAAAATAATAATTCCGAAGAAGACATAACTTCTTTAAATGTTCGAGACTCATTTTTCAATTTGAAATTAACAAAATCTAGTACAAATGAAGTAGATGTTCTTTGATGTTTACTATGTCTTGGATCCTCCTGATTAGATGTACTTTATTTTGTTTCTTCCCTAGTTCGTTTATATCCTTCATTAATCGACTCACATTCCTTTTTATACGGATAAATATTTTCAAGAATACAACATTATCTAATTCTATAACCGTATTATTATGAATGTCAAAATTTTCTGATTTATGAACCAGAAATAGATATGTTTTACTAGTTGTTGCATAACCTACAATAAACAGCTTTTGGTCATATCTTTACCATTTTGGGTTTAGGAACTTGTACTTTTGTCAAACACCCTCACACTTTGAAATTATTTAAGTAAGCTTCCTTACTTTCTATATTTCTTATAAAATACATTGTGTTTTGCTATTGGACACTCGGTTGAGTATTCAGTTAGCGGTAAGAATAGCTTCCTCCCCCACAAGTTCTGTGGCAAACTAGAATTTATCAAAAAAGCATTCATCATCTCCTTTAATGATCGATTCTTTCTTTATGCAATCCCATTGGATTGGGGCATGTAAGCGGCCTTTATTTGATGAATAATTCCATATTCTAAACATATTTTTTCAAAAGGAGATTCGTATTCACTACCCTCCTATCACTTCTTATCATTTCGGTTTTCTTGTTAAGTTGCATTTCAACTTATTTTTTGTATTGCTTGAATGCATTCATTGCTTCATCTTTACTATTAAGTTATTAAATATAGCGATATCGAGTATTGTTGTCAATAAGAGTTATGAAATACTTCTTTCCACCGCGAGATAGTATTGACTTCATCTTGCAAATAACTGTATGAATTAAGTCTAAAGGGAATTCCTTTCATCTGACTTATAAGGATTTTTAACATACTTAGATTCCACACATATTTGACATTTTAGTTTGTCACATTCAAACTTAGGAAATACTTCCAAATTAGTCATTCTGCGCAAGGTCTTATAATTAACATGTGCCAAATGTATATGCCATAATCATTTGGCTCAAGTAAGTAAGAAGAAGCTGAAAATTTATTATTCTCAATGACCATTACATTCAGTTTGAAAAGGCCCTCAGTAAGGTAATATTTTCCTACAAACATATCGTTCTTACTTATTACAACTTTATCAGATACAAAGATGCACATAAATCTGTTCTTGACGAGAAGTGAAGTAGAGACTAAATTTTTTCTTATTTCACGAATATGAAGGACGTTGTTCAGAGTCACCACCTTTCCAGAAGTCATCATCAGAAATATCTTTCCATATCCTTTAATCTTGGTTGTTGCAGAATTTCTCATAGAAAGCGTCTCTTCGGGTCCAACGGGAACATATGTAGCAAACGCTTCTTTAACACCACAAACATGGCGAGTGACTCCAGAATCAATCCACCGTTATGTGGGATTTCCTACCAAGTTGCATTCAGAAAACATAGCACACAAGTCATCAATGTCCTCGTTCTTTTCAACCATGTTTGCTTGACCCTTTTTCTTGTCCTTCTTTGGAGCTCGACAATCTGCATACTTGTGTCCAGCTTTCCCACAATTGTAGCAATTTCCTTTGAACCTCTTCTTGCTCGTATTACTTTTTGGTCCAGAAGGCTTCTTTCTCTTTTTATTATTTTGTGGATCATCTTCAACAATATTTTCTTCCATTATTATTGAGTTTTCACTAACCTTCTTTTTGACAGCTATGTTGTCCTCTTCGATCCTCAACCGAATAATGAGACTTCGAGTGACATCTCCGTCTATTTGTGTTTCAAGTAATTTTTGAAGTTCTTCCATAAAGGAGGTAATTCTGAATCAATGATGTAACTTGGCATGCTTCAATGATGACCAAACCTTCAATAAAAATTATATTAGTAATAATATAATTAATACTTTTAACAAAGGTATTAATTCGAATTATACCTTCAGTAAGGAAATCATAAATAATCACTTTCAAATCCTGAACTTGGGTGATAATAGACTTGCTATCTACCATTTATAGTCCAGAAAGTTTGCAGCTACAAACTTCTTCAACCTGAAATTTTGTAATGACCCGACCGGTCATTTTGAGTGTATTAACCCCGATTCCCTATTTACTGTTTTCCCCGTATCTATTTCTGATTATGTGACTTGCCGGGGGCCTTGTTTTTGATTTCAGAGTGTTTTGGGATACTTAGTCCCTAAAACAGAAGCTTAAGTTTCAGGATTTTGACCATAGTCAAAAGTGTATGAAGACGACTCCAGAATGGAGTTCCGTCTATTCCGTTAGCTCCGTTGAGTGATTTTGGACTTAGGAACGTGTCCGGACTGTGAATTTGAGGTCTGTAGCTAATTTAGGCTTGAAATGGCGAAAGTTAAATTGTGGAAAGTTTGACCGGGGGGTTGACTTTTTTATATCGGGGTTCGATTCTGATTCTGGAAGTTGGAATAGGTCCGTAATGTTGAATATGACTTGTGTGCAAAATATGAGATCAATCAGACGTGGTTTGGTAGGTTTCAGCGTTGTTTGTGGAATTTGAAAGTTTATAAGTTCTTTAGGCTTGAATCCCGGTGTAATTGGTATTTTGATGTTGTTTTGAGTGATTCGAAGGCTCGACTAAGTTCGTACGGTGTTTTAGGATTGGTTGGTATGTTTGGTTGAGGTCACGGGGACCTCGGGTGAGTTTCGGATTCCTAACGGATCGTTATTCCACACTTTTATTTCTTCCCTTTCATGTATCATCATCATAAATATCAACATACATATAATATTACGGAAATCACAACTTTAAGTTCATTTGAAATGACCAATTTAAGCACCATAGATTTCTTTCCGAGAAGTGGAGTAAAATGATTGGCAATGGATGCGCAAATTTAAATCATCAGCAAATATCACACCATTTATTCTTGACACGTTTTCCCCCACAAAGGGCAATACACAATTTCCACTCACGAATATGTAAGAACGCAAAACACATTGGAAATACTCACAAAGTATAGTATTTGTTAAAACAGCCACTTATGGCATGACTTGAGTACGAAAGCTTTTAGGCAATTCTATTTTCGAAGTCATTTTAAAACATTTGAGTCGAGACTCATTTCATAAACTTTCTAACATCATTTCATTTCATTTGCACCATTTGCCACACTTTATATCCCAATTTACTTATTTCATTTCCAGCCACCTTTATAGGTTATCAACAATCATACATTTCCAATCCAGACTTTAGGTACACATATGAGCAATTTCAAGTCTTGAGAATATTGAGATTTTCTCACACAATTAGTATACTAGTTCTCATCTAAAACATGACTCCAAGCCACAACATTTTAATATGAAAACCATACGTTGAACATCTATATCAGATTTCTCTTTCATATGACCTCCTAGGAATTGAGTTCTACAAAATTTTCCTTGATACAGTTACAATCTTATTAGTACTTGCAACTTGTTTTTTTTTTCCAAATTTCCCAACAAAAGACATTACTAGGTCAGTTTTCTTATGGGACCATCTGTTTCAAATGAATAACATCCACTAGCTTGCACGCATACCCTGATAACATCAACCTGCATGGCATTGCCTCAATATGTGAAGTAATATCGTTCTCATACCTTTCTTAGCCACCCTCTTTTTTTCCTTATAAGTCTTATAGGATTTTGAGAAACCACTATACTTCCCTCGTGAACATTCTCACGATCCCTATTTACTGCAAAATACTTCCCAAAACACATATCAACTCCCTTCATATATATTTACTTCAACAAAAATCATTGGCCCGAACATTGTCTTTTCTAAAACTTAAGATCCTTCTAAATTCTTCAACGATGCCTTCTTGTTTTACTTATAAGTGTAGGAATTAGTCCAGATGATTCCATCCTCGGTGAGTAACTTACCTTATTCTCAGTATTGTAGTCACCAATAGTGTTTCCTGGTATTGCAGCATAAGAGCTATCATGTTAAACATGTTTGGTTCGTAAAAAGTGTTCATCCTCTCTTAATCTGTTTCTAACATTTCCCCTTTGGTCTAGACAATATGTTGGTACTATATTTCCTTTGTGACTAGAGCATTCACTCCCATCCCATTTTGCCCTTAATTCATAGTTGACAACCTTATTGTGCCACACACGTGTTTGCCTCCCATTAACTCATAGTATCATTGTGCCTGGTTTGTTGAGTTTATCACACTACCACTTCATCACTAGTAGTCTCACTTTCCAATGTAATATGTAGACATGAACTCCCTCTATATCTTTTAGTTGATATTCAGTGTTACTCAAGTTGACTGCATTACAGTTGATCATGTATATCTTCTATTAACACTTGTGCTCTAGGCGAGTCCATCATTTTGATACGAACTATTTTGCGATAACCATCTTGCTCATTCTTTTCCAATTATTCTCGACTCATTCTTCCTAGTTAGTGAATAACCATGTGTTCTTCCATATAATACGTGGTCTTTTCCCTTAGTCGGGAATTCATCATGCTCGCCTCTCGACACCTGTTGGGATATCCATGAGAAAGTGTGTCCATCCGTGTATCACTTAACACTTCCTTTCTTGTAAGATTCTTAAGAGACTCTCCATCAAGTCCCGATGCACTTTTGGGTTATTATAACATCACATTTATCTCTCCCACTCGTTTTGTCTTTCTTAAAGACTTGGAACTTTAGCTAAATCGCAAATCCGTGATTAACTCAGTCTAAGAACTTGCAAGCCTTTCACATTTGATCTGTAGTACTTCCTTGGGTTCCATTGTCCCTGACCCTATAACAAGTATAAAACCCTTTTGCAAACCTTACTCTTAGTTTGTAGTATCGTTTAACTTGTCATGTATATTGCCACGTATGAAGAATTTACATTTCCTAACCTTCCACATTATTTTTGTACTAGTGGTTTATCATTTGCATACCCTCTCAGAGAATCACATTACCCCTTACCACTTTTCTGTACTATACATATCTTAATCAAAATATCCAAACATCATAGCTACATGGCCCTACTCTCGTTTTATCGAACTTATGTAGCCTCACCATGGCCCTTCCCTCCCCACTTGGGGTGAATGATTCAAAATTTGACACTAGTCTTGAATTTAGCAATATGAGGGAGACATGTTTCACATCTCTAGTCCTCCTGTATATGATTGACTATTAGGAAGATTTAAGTCCCCATGGTATTAACTTCATAAGTTCTCTACTTTTATTCAGCCACAGAGGCTTGGGATCCAAATCCCTCGTGTCAATATCCTTTATTGAGTGTAACACCACTTCGCACATTCCTGGGAGTTTTATAATATTCATAGTGCTAGGGTCTTCTCATTGTAGGTTCAATTGACTCTCCTTTCATAACTTCTTGTCTCTCGTGAAAGACATACACATTATTCATTACTCTCCAGACCATGCCTTTCATATATCACGTGCCTATGTAACAAATCTACATATTAGAATCATACCCATGGTTTCCACACTATCCACTTATACTAGTTAATCTTAGGTCTCATTTATCACGTCAAAGCCTCTTTGGAGGTGGGTAATCACTTCTAGCAGTATGCTCAGTCTTCTCATACAAAGTATGCTCATGGTACTATATACTTGTCTCATATGGTCATACTATTCATTCAACATGATACATGTGCGTGTTTAATATTCAGGCCTTTAACCCTTCATCATGTCACATGACAACATTACTTGGAATAAACCAAAAGAGCATTTAAACTTACCTTGAACCTCAACGCACAAGTTGGAGGAAGAACAATTTCACAACCAGTTTCATCGCATGATTCAGAATATCAAAGAATGGTATTATTCCTAAATGTCCAAGTAGCCTCCAACTTATAGATGTGATCGACAACACACTGATAAGAAGGACTCTACTAGACACGGCTCCGAGACATCCTAGGACACTTTAAAATCTTAGGCTTTGATACAAAGTTTGTCACGTCCCAAAACCGAGGAGCGCGACCGACGCCCAACCGAGTGAACCCGACCGAGCAAGCCTGTTAGATTTCATTCTACCCAAACTTATCAACGAATGGAGATGTAACACCCCGGAAAATTTCAAAGTACTTAACTGGTAAGCCCGGTAAAGTTTGCAAAGAAAATAATATTTCATGATGTCGGACTAGGCTTACGTGTTTGAGGAGGCTCGGACTTTTTGGGTTGAACAATGCACCGGAAAGTAAAGAAAAATATTTGGCGGAAAAGTGCATTTCTGTGGTCCATTATGCGACCGCAGAATCACTCTGCGGACCGCATAATGGCCGCAGAGTGAAGCAGTTAATTGGACCAATTGGAAGTAATTATGCGGTCGACTATGCGACCACATAACTGTTATTCAGTGCATTATGCGACCGCAGAATCACTCTGCGGACCGCATAATGGCCGCAGAGTGAAGCAGTTAATTGGACCAATTGGAAGTAATTATGCGGTCGACTATGCGACCACATAACTGTTATTCAGTGCATTATGCGACCGCATAACGGTTATGCGGACCGCATACACAGGCAGTTCTTTTGGCTATTTTGTAACCAACTATGCGACCGATATGCGGTCCGCATATCGGTTATGCGATCGCATACCTTGTTCTGGAGCTCTATTTTTGGGTATTTAAAACCCGATCGTATTTCGTTAAATACATTCTTTGGGTCATTTTTGAGCTATTATCTGACATTTTAGAGTGAGAGAGGGTGCCCTCGAGTGAGAAGGTGTTCTCCAATTTTTGTTCTTCAATTCTTGCCCAAGTATTGGAAGATTAAAGAAGGGAAACTCATTAGATCTTCATCCTAGAGGTAAGATTCTACACCCTAACCCTCAATTTCGAATTTTGTGTAGAAATGAATAATAAGTAAGATAATTTCTAGGCAAGAGGATTGGTTATTTTACATACATGTGTTATCAAAGGATGTAGGAAGATTGTTGAGCTAGAAATGGTAAAGATTGGGTTGTGGGATGATGGAATCCTCCATAAAAAGGGCCTTGAAACCTTAATGCACACCTAGTTTTTGATAAAATGCTCAAATGAGCTAGAACCATAATCATTGTCCTAATTTTGGTTCAGTTTGTTATATTTCTAAAATAGATTGAAGTTGCTAAGAATTCCGGAATATTTTAGAGTTTAAGGAAGCTCAATTGAGGTATGTTGGCTAAACTCTTCTTTAAGAATTGGAATTCCCAATATCCTTGTAAGTTTCGAGATGTTGATTATAAATGGAGTAATCCGATGAGTTTTGTGATGAAGATATATGTTCAATTCGTGTTTCAAATGCTCTTATCATATTGCATTACAAATTGAGGATGTTTCCCAAACTATGGATTATGTATCCACATGTTATAATTTCTAGTCGTGATTTATGTGAAAGTTATTATGCCAGGTTGTGTAGAGATTGTGATTGTGACTATGGATTATGTATCCACATGTTATAATTTCTAGTCGTGATTTATGTGAAAGTTATTATGCCAGGTTGTGTAGAGATTGTGATTGTGATACACCTCTACCCGCATACATTGGGGTGAGGCGGCATGACCGCTTTGTGTGGGGATTATTGTATAGATATTGTGATTGTGATACACCTCCACCCGCATATATATATATATATATATATATATTGGGGTGAGGCGGCATGACCGCTTTGTGTAGGAATTATGGTATTGTCGGACTGCACCTCCACCCGATTACAATGAGGTGATGCGGTACGACCGCTTTGTGTATGGTTTTGGTATTGTTAAGGCACCACCACCCGTATACATTGGGGTGAGGAGGCATAGCCGCTTTGTGTAGGTTCTTGGTATTGGTATCGTTGATGCATTTCCACCCGCATACATTGGGGTGAGGCGGCATAGCCGCTTTGTGTAGGTGCTTGGTACTATGGTTATACATCTACCCGCATACATTGGGGTGAGTGGCAGGGCCGCTTGATTAAGGTTGTGGTATTGTACGTACACCTCCACCTGCATACATCGGGTGAGGCGGCGGGGCCACTTTGTCTGAAGATGGTTATAGAGGATCTCATCTTAGATCCTATAAATGTTATTTATAGCTTTTATTAAGTTTGTTATGGTTTAAACGGCTATCTATATTATTCTACTGCCACACTTGTTTATCATATTCATCTTGTATTTCTGAATTCTTAAATTGGTGTTTAGTTTTCATACTAGTACTATTCGACGGTACTAACGTCCTTTTTGTCTGGGGCACTACATCTTTAAATGGATGCGCTGCATCTTTAAGTGGATGCAGGTGGTTCCACAACAGGAGACATTGATTAGTGATAGTAGTACACCTTCTTCCCAGCTGACTTGGTGAGCCCCACTTCATCTCAGGGTCATGTATCTTTTGTTCTTTATGTATTATGGTTGAGGTATAGCCGGGGCCTTGTTTCCGGCATTATCATTGTACTCTTCTTTATCTATATAGGCTCCGTAGACATAGCGTGGGTTGTGTATTGGTACTAGGAAAGACAAACTGTGCTATGTAGTGGTTGTATTACTTATCCATTTGAGACTTTAAAAATAGTGAAACTTATGGTAAGAAATTGGTAATTGCAGACACGACCACTTTATTGTTTAATTAGGGAAAAATATATTCTCCTTATTCAGGGATGAGTTTGGATAGAAGGAATCTAACAGGCTTGCTCGGTCGGGTTCACTCGGTTGAGAGCTGGTCGCGCTCCACGATTTTGGGCGTGACAGGAGATAATACATATTTTCATTAATTAAACAAAAATGGTGTTCACGTCTATAATACCAATTCATTTCAAATAGCTTCATCACTTTTAATGTCTCAAATGGACAAGTAATACAACCACAAAATAACATATTTTGTCTTTCCCAACACCAATACACAACCCACACTATGTCTACGGAGCCTCTATGGATAAAGAAGTATACAATGATAATGCCGGCAACAAGGCCCCAGCTATACCTCAAACAGAATACACAAGGTACAAAAGATACATGACCTCGGGATGAAGTAGGGCTCACCAAGT
This sequence comes from Nicotiana otophora, assembly GCA_000715115.1. Classification (NCBI taxonomy): domain Eukaryota; kingdom Viridiplantae; phylum Streptophyta; class Magnoliopsida; order Solanales; family Solanaceae; genus Nicotiana; species Nicotiana otophora. The sequence goes on from AWOL01S0018237.1 coordinate 98,137, forward strand.
CAGCTGGGAAGAAGATGCACTGCTATCACTGATCAATATCTCCTGCTGTGGAACCACCTGCATCCATTGAAAGATGCAGCGCCTCCGGCAAAAGGGATGTTAGTACTGTCGAATAGTACTAGTATGAAAACTAAACACCAATTTAAGAATTTAGAAATACAAGATATTATGATGAACCGGTGCCGCAATAGAATAATATAGATAATTGTCTCAACTATAGAAAGCTTATTAAAAGCTATCAACAACATTTTTAGGATTTAAGATGAGATCCTATATAACCAACTTCACACAAAGCGGCCCGCGCCGCCTCACCCGATGTATGCAGGTGGAGGTGTACGTACAATACCATAACTCTAATCAAGCGGCCCTGCCGCCTCACCTCAATGTATGCAGGTGGATGTATAACCACAGTACCAAGAACCTACACAAAGCGGTTATGCCTCCTCACCCCAATGTATGCGGGTGGTGGTGCCACAACAATACCAAAACCATACACAAAGCGGTCGTACCGCCTCAGCCCAATGTAAGCGTGCGGAGGTGTAGTCCCACAATATCATAATCCCTACACCAAGCGGTCATGCCGCCTCAACCCAATATATATGCGAGTGGAGGTGTATCACAATCACAATCTCTATACCATAATCCCCACACAAAGCGGTCATGCCACCTCACCCCAATGTATACGGGTGCAGGTGTATCACAATCACAATCTCTACACAACTTGGCATAATACCTTTCACATAAATCACGACTAGAAATTATAATATGTGGATACGTAATCCATAGTTTGGGACACATCCTCAATTTATAATGCAATATGATAAGAGATTTTGAAATACGAATTGAACATATATATTCATCACAAAACATATCAGAATACTCGATTTATAATCAACATCTCGGAACTCAAAAGGATAATGAGACTTCCAACTCTTAAAGAAGAGTTTAGCCAACATACCTCAATTGAGCTTTCCTTAAATTACTACGACGTTCCAAAAATTCTAGCAACTTCAATCTATTTAGAAACATAACAAAAGTAAACCATAATTAGGAAGATGAACATGGTTTTAGCTCATTTGAGCATATTATCAAACACTAGGTGTGTATCAAGGTTTCAAGGTCCTTTTATCGAGGATTCCATCATCCCCCAACCCAATCTTTACCATTCTTAGCTCATCAATCTTCCTACACCCTTTGATGACACATGCATGTAAAATAAACAACTCTCATGTGATAAAATTATCATGCTAATTACCCAATTCTAGAAAACATTCGAAATTAAGGGTTAGGATGTAGAATCTTACCTTTTAGGAAGAAGACCTAGGTGCCCCTCTTGATAATCTTCAAGGTTTTATGTGAGAGTTGAAGAGAAATTTTGATGAATATTTACTTCTTCCTCTAGGACTCTCTCTCTATCACTCTCAAAATATCATAAAATATGTTTAAAATGGTCCAAGGTAGGTGTTTTAACGGAATAGGGTCGGTTTTAAAACATATGAAAATGAATACTCCGAAATTCTGGACCGGGCTACAGACTTGGCCTTGCCAGGCTAAAGCCTGGTCTTAGCGCGCTACGGGCCTGGCCTCGCCAGGCTAAAGCTTGGTCTTAGCACGCTATAGGCCTGGCCTTGCCAGGCTAAAGCCTGGTCTTACACCAGCCCTCGCCAGGCTAAAGCTTGGTCTTACACCTAGCCTCGCCAGGCTAAAGCCTGGTCTAACACCTGGCCTCGCGAGCTCTGTAGCGAGCTACAAGCCAGCCTTTGAGTATTTGATCATAACTTCTTGTAGGAATGTCCGAATGACGAACGGTTTGAAGAGTTAGAAACTAGACTCAAAGGGCTTTAATTTTATAGGTAGATCCCCTCATAATTAGTTATACTTTGGTAGACTCATACGTTTGAAGTAGGATTTTATGCGAATTGAGACATCCTTTCCACTTAATGTATCCTACTTGTTCCACACGAATTCTTTCCATTCACAAAACTCCTTAGTATGTTTCAACATACCTTAAACATATACTTTTCATTTCGAAATAATGTGGTTCTATCCCATGGGTCTCCTTTAATACTATAACACATTATTCCCAAATACCGTTGGCATACTTTAAAATTTTAAATCGTTAGAAAACTTTTTCGGGGCTTTACACAACAGAATATGCATGTAGCCTAGATATGGCTTCTAACATGAATCACACCTCGATAACTCTAATACGTAGAGATTTCATGATTACAGATAAGTTCAGGTAACTACCCAGTACCACAGAAATAACGGAGTCACAGTTCACACGGTGCACGCCCGCACGCCCGTCACCTTTCATGTGCGTCACCTCAACACCAAACACGTAACACGTATAGCCAAGGTTCATACCCTCAACTCCAATATTTGAAGAGTTACTTACCTCAAACAAGATGAATCCAAATACCGATCAAGCCAGGCGATGCTCCAAAAATGCCATCCCGTGCGTTTCGACCTCTGAATGGTTCGAAACTAACCAAAATAAACTTAAGTACATCAAACAATGCTAAAGGAACCAATCCCAATCGAAAAAGATCAAATCTTGAATCAATAAAACAAGATCGGCCAAACGCCCAACCCGGGCCCGCACCTCTGAACCCGACAAAATTTACAAAATCTAACAACCTATTCAATTACGAGTCCAACCATACTAGTTTTACTCAAATCCGACTCCAAATCGTTGTTCAAAACTCAAAATTTCACATTATGAAACTTTAGGCCAAAACCTCCAATTTCCTCTTTGAAAATCATCAACCAAAAGCTAGAATCAAAGATAGATTCCTGAAATATTACCAAAACCGAGTATAAAACACTTACCCCAATTCATATAGTGAAATTTGCTTCAAGAATCGCCTCAATCCGAGGCCCATAGCTCCAAAAATGCAAAACTGGCCGAAACCCCCGAAATAGGGTACTTTATACTTCTGCCTAGGCATCCTCTTACGCGAACGCGGGAAGTGCATCGCGTTCGCAATGAACAAAAATACACTGCCACCAAAAGCACTACGCGTTCGTGATACACCCTACGCGAACGCGATGACCACTGATGCAAAGCTTCGCGAATGCGACTCATCTTTCGCGATCGCATTGAAGAATTCTCCAACTCCCAGCTGCCAAACCTCAACACTACACGAATACATAGCAATGGATGCGGACGCGAAGACAAAAATATTCAACCCGGTGCGAAAGCGAAGAACAAATAGCTACACTGACCAAACACCTTTTGCGATCACGGCTACACCTTCGCGATCGCGAAGAACGCCAGAAGCAACAAGTAACAGCAGAAAAACCAGCAATGCAAAGCCATTTGGAATGATCAAACTATGTCCGAAATTCAATCGAGCCCCTCGGGGCCCCGTCCGAACATACCAACAAGTCCAATAACACAACACGGACCTACTCGAGGCCCCAAATCACACATAACAACATCAAAATGACGAATTGAAACTCAAATCGAACTTATTGAACTTTGAACTTCAAACTTCCCCAACTGATGCCGAAACCTATCAAATCACGTCCGATTGACCTTAAATTGTGCACACAAGTCCCAAATGACATAACAAAGCTATTCCAATTCTCGGAATGACAATCCGAATCTGATATCAAAAAGTCCACTCCCAGTCAAACTTTCCAAAAATTCAACTTCCGCTATTTCAAGCCAAATTCCACTACGGACCTCCAAATCACAATCTGGACGCGCTCCTAAATCCAAAATCACCAAACGGACCTACCGGAACAATCAAAACTCCGTTCCCGGTTCAAATTCACAAAAAATCAAACTTGGTCAACTCTCCCAATTTAAAGCTTCAACAATGAAATCCATTCTTCCAATTCGATTCCGAATAACCTGAAAACCAAAATCGACGATTCACATAAGTCGTAATACATCATAAGGAGCTACTCATGCCCGTAAACTACTGAGTGAAGTACAAATTCTCAAAACGACCGGTTGGGTCGTTACATTCTCCCCCACTTAAACATATGTTCATCCTCGAACGTGTCCATAGTTGGATACCTGGGGGTGATCCCACGTCACCCTATCCCATACAAGTCCGATAACACAACATAACTGAAATTTCTCAATTCAACCTAGCCCACAAGCCTTAGAATCCAATTTCCAGCATCCAAAACTTTCTATAAGATCAGAATCTCGCATCAACACACTGTATAAGTCTGAACAAGCTGTATCAAGCGATATCCATAACCCAAGATGTAATCACATGATATATCACATAACACAGATGATACTCATAGCAATGATTTTTAATCATAATAGCTGCTCAAAACAACCCAATGCCGGTAATAAACCTCATATGAAGCAAGACTCCATTCTAAAACCTTCGTACACTACCGATGATAAAAGAAACACGCAGAAACTCGTAACCATTCATCAGATCTACCAGTCATAGAGCTCCCTCTCCTTCGACAAGAACTATAGCAATTTTCTAAGCTCACTTTCGATATCATCCTTCCAACCATGCTGTAATCTATTCCAATAGTATCCATTCTAGGTCCTATGACCTCATCTCATCCAACACGATCACTCTAGTGACATGACACACCCATACAATCTAAAGCCACAACCTGTGCAATCCGTGCACCAATAAACAACATTCCAAATGTACTCAATCATGGAAAATGACTTAGGCGAGAGAATTGTCCCGCAATCTCAACAACTACCACCACAACGCAATGCTAAGAACCTATCACACAACGAAGAACCAAAACACATGAATCTAACACAAGGGATCATATCTCAACATAACTCCGCTGCAATGCGTGACCCCATCTAAACACTGATCCATATGAAATACCTCAGTCACCATGCTCAAAATCAATAACCACGCGCAATCCGACATCAAGTACTCAATGTGCATTACCATAACCAAAGAGAAGCAGATGACACAATGCCACACAAAACCCGAAAGAACATAACCCATATGCCATCAACCATGCAATACCCAATTACTCATCTCGCTCAAATTCCGCTATGAAGCACATATAGAACCGCACCAGGTGTGCTTATAGCCAACGAATCACAACTCCTCGTAGCATAGAAGAGTAACTCACATATCCTTTCAGAACACGAATAAGATCAACAACAACCGAATGGCACATCCCACAATAATAGTAGTATGGAGCCAACCAATCCGGCTCGGTGTAGAATACACATCCTAATTGGGTCTACCAATGGACCCCAAATCAACTCCGGGAACCCACAAATAGATAAATAACCCTCCGAAATCCCACAATGACTGAAGCATAACACATACTATCATCTGGCTAGCTTCGGCCATGACTTCACATTCCACAACCATGAAACAATCCGCCCTTGAGAAATCCCAGTCTCCAAATCCATAGAACACAGGAATCATCATATCTGATCCCAACTCCACCGCCAGAATGTCTAACACATCTCTCATACACGATCATCCCACAAGGAATACTTCTAAAATTCTTCCGTGCCACATAGCAAAATTTGAATATCAGCAGTCGATCAACCAGGAGAGTGCCGTAGTACCAGTAAAATATCCTTAAATCAAAACACATTGCCCCTTCTGAAATGTATTTTCTCATCAAGCCATACCGATTAGTAATATCATTTACCTAGTCCTCTGAAATTGTCCATGCTGCCTACGAATTTATGCCCTTCCCTTCCAAACTGACCCGTGACCTTGCACATGTAAATCTCAATCCCACATAACACACCTCATCTACCATGCACTCCTGTGAAGAGCAAGAATATCATAATCAACTCTGAGTCACAAGTAGAATACATACCCGTTCTGTCAGAAACCTTCCATTTGATCTCATCCAGGAGAAAATCACTATACACCACATGCTCCTCACGCCAGTAGGAAATATACTCCTCAAACCGTGGCAGAAACCATTGAGAACTCTTCGAAGTCAATTTGCACATAACCAAGCTATCAGAACCGAATCTCTCTAACTCAACCCAGCCACGCAGGTCGCCATAACCCAAGAGCATTGCCATGAAACACCTGTGGATACTAGCCATATCATAAGCACCCAAAGAACCAATTATATCCATTACTGTGCTGATCCAACCTACTACCACGCTATCTTATTTCTCTAAGTCCCTTCCAAATTGCCTTCAAATTGATACTTCTCCTTGCTGGAACACCACGATCCTTAACCAAAATTCACCACACAAGAGACCCTAGTATAAAACCACAATGCCCTAAGGCCCATAAGCCGCTGACTTCCCTTTTAAGCACCCCAAAGCACCACAACTGCGACACCCACTCTAAAGAGACCTTATGTGAACCTAAAACTATTTCCTTCACCTTCTTGATGCTGAAATGCATAATCCACAATGGTATAAAAGTGCCACAAGTCCTGACACCATCCAATGTAACTCTCAGTTTCTAGCCATATACAAATCTTGAAAATTCCAAATCTCTATATATAAATCTTGAATCCATTAGAACGATTCTCGAGAGTCATCCACTCTACTCAAATCTCAATTAAACAAACCAACGGACCGAACGACCTGTGCCCCATTAGCACACCATCACCCAAGGGAGTAATCCACACTCCTAAGCAACTGAGCAAATTCCTACTCTATGTACACTACATCTTTCACGAATAACCACTCAATTATTTTATGATTACCATATACCCATAGAGTGTAATACAACCTCTATCCAGAAATTCCTTTACCCGAGTCATCCTCGATCTCGACCTCTACAAATCATAACTGATTCACCAGTATACCCCGAACCGAAAACAATACAACACATAACCGTGAAATCAACTCATCGATAGTAGACTCCCCCACTCGCCTCAAAGCCATGGAATAAAACATTTGATTACTTACAATAACCATACCCCATTACTACCATAATCCCATCGTGAGATTCCACTAAATCCTTCATCCGCTTATGCAACACAAACCATCTAGTACCTCAAATCATCTGCAAATCTCGCATTCATCCTCATGATGGTTAAGCCAACTTCCACAAGTGATCCAAATCAAATTGCAGCATATATCATTCACTGGTAAAAGAGAACTCTCTACCAAACATCATACGGATCACACAACCTCAGGACACCTCGTAGGAGATAACCCACCTGCTTTGCCTCAAACTGACATCTCTCTATACCCTTCAACAGTCATGACTACTACGCAATTACTTAATCTCTCTAGTATGATCTCGACAATAAGACATGAGAACCTATTTTGTTCCAGCATTAAGCAACAAAAAGGATCCTTCAATGCACTCATACTCGAGACTGCACGTCACATCAAAATGAAAATCAAGCACCCAATGGACCCTCCTTTACATTTCAAGGAAATACTTCTCGTCGCATCCAAATCGTCTTAACACATCCCATAGTCACATCATACTCATCACAAAGCCATTCTACCGTTCATCGAGCCACAAATTCCAATCGTAGGGACATTACCGGACATATGAGTCCAAACGTAAAAGTTACAACTGAAGCTACCAAGCTTAAGCTACGGTCTAACCATGGCCTTAATTCCTCCAGACTGGCCCATCACCAAAACACAGAATAAAATCTCGAACCTCTTTCATAGAATCACAAACCAGCGATGCACATCTGATATCGAGTGCTCACATACGCATAAGAATGCATGGAAGGAATTCAAATAGTTATTCTTCAAGATGAATCAATATCGCACGATAAGGAAAGAAAGATGGAAAGTACATCCTAAATGTCCTATAGCCTCTCGAAGATAGGTATGGACGTCATCAAACCAATCTGCAAGACTCTAATAGACACTTGCTCCTGACTTGTGGAACCTATGAACCTAGGGCTCTGATACCAACTTGTCACGACCCAAAATCCACCTAGTTGTGATGGCACCTAACCCAAACCGTCAGGTAAGCCAATTAACCACTAACCAATTCTAATAACAATTAAGTAAAGAAATATTTGAATATGATACATTCCCCAAGGAATGATAGTACAAATCATGAGCTTCTAAGAATAGAGTTTACAAAGTTGAAATGAAGTAAATACCTCATTGTTTTAAAGAGTACATAAACAAAGTTTTATAGATCTAAAGCTACCATGAACAAGAGGCAGCTATAACCGGAACACAGGTACATCTTCAATTCCAGCTCCCGTCGATCACAGCAACGTCAATAGTCAATATCTACACGCAAGGTGAAGAACTGTAGTATGAGTACAATCGACCCCATGTACTCAATAAGTAACAAAGCTAACCTTAGGTTGAAAGTAGTGACGAGCTTGTACCAAGGTGAGAGTCCAACTCCAATCACCAACAACAATTCATAACAACATAAAGCAAGTAATAAAAAAAGTATCTCAAAGAATAAATGCTCAGCTAAATCATGATTTCTGAAAATAGTTCTGACTTTCAAGTGTATCAGTGAAAATCCCAAGTCATTTACCGAACTTGCCAAAAATATAAGTAAATTTGAAAACAATAATTCTTCCAAAAAAAAATCATTTCAACAATAAATAAGATGTTTCATTTTCTTTCTAGATAGCCAGTGGAAAAATGCCTCACTATGCCCGTAGGCCAATATGTGTGAGAAGTCATGAATGACGTGATACCGTAAAATATGAGAAAAATACATCTCTATGCTTGTATGTCATGTGTGCATGTCAATGCAATGTATCTCAGAGATGAACTCATGTACTCGCACTCTCGGAGTACTCAATCTCACTGTCTCACACATTCCACTCATCATGCTTAATCACTCGGTACTGTATATGGCCAATCCGCCCCAGGGAAGATCCATCCCGAAATATACACATCAACTAATCATCAGTCACCGAGTACCGGGTAGGGCCAATCCAGCCCGTGGAGAAGATCCATCTCTAGGTATAAAATGCTTCGGACAAGATCCATGTCCAGGGAAGATCCATCCCTCAATAATATCAACCACGCTCACTGGGGGCGTGTGCAGACTCCAGTGGGGCTCCTTCAGCCCAAGCGCTATCATAAATCAGTATAACTATTGCGGCGTGCAGCCCGATCCCATAAATATCACTCATAATCAGGCTCACAGCCTCACTCAGTCATCGATCTCTCCAGTCTCTCTCTCTCAAGGGCTCACAGTGTCATGAAACTAGCTAAAAAATGATGATATGATGTATCAATAAATAACAGAGATTGGGATATGATATGCAATGAATGACTATGACTGAGTATGACATTGCAATGTAAACAAATAACTCAACAGCAGTAATGACCTCAATGGGTCCCAACAGAATAAGCATGTAGCCTAGACATGGCTTCTAACATGAACCACAACTCGATAACTCTAGTACGTAGAGATTTCATCATTACAGATAAGTTCAAGTAACTACATAGTACCATAGAAATAACGGAGTCACAGTTCACATGGTGCACGCCCACACGCCCGTCACCTAACATGTGTGTCACCTCAACACCAAACACATAACATGTATAGTTAGGGTTCATACCCTCAGCTCCAAGATTAGAAGAGTTACTTACCTCAAACAAGATGAATCCAAATACCGAGCAAGCCAGGCGATGCTCCAAAAATGCCATCCCATGCATTTTGACCTCCGAACGGCTCGAAACTAACCAAAAACAACTCAAGTACATCAAATAATGCTAAAGGAACCAATCCCGATTGAAAAAAGCTCAAATCATGAATCAAAAGCCCAAAATCGACAAAGCGCCCAACTCGAGCACGCACCTCGAAACCTGACAAAATTTATAAAATCCAACAACCCATTCAATTACGAGTCCAACCATATAAGTTTCACTCAAATCCGACTCCAAATCGATAATCAGAACTCAAAATTTCACATTATGAAACTTTAGGCCAAAACCCCCAATTTCCTCTTTGAATATCATCGACCAAAAGCTAGAATCGAAGATAGATTCATGAAATATAACCAAACCCGAGTAGAGAACACTTACCCCAATTCATATAGTGAAATTTGCTTCAAAGATCACCTTAATCCGAGCTCCATACCTCCAAAAATGGCTGAAACCCCCGAAATAGAGTAGTTTATACTTCTGCCTAGGCATCCTTTTACGCGAATGCGGGAATTTTATCGCGTTCGCGATGAACAAAAACACACTTCCACCAAAAGTACTACGCATTCACGATACACCCCACGTGAACGCGATGACCACTGATGCAAAGCTTCGCGAACTCGACTCACCATTCGTGATCGCGTTGAAGAATTCTCCAACTCCCAACTGCCAAACCTCAACACTACGCAAATGCATAGCAATGGACGCGGACGTGAAGACAAAAATCTTCAACCCAGTGCGAACGCGACCTCAGAAGTGCAAACGTGAAGAACAAATAGCTCCACTGACCAAACACCTTTCGCGATTGCAGCTACACCTTTGCGATCGCGAAGAACGCCAGAAGTAACAGGTAACAGCAGAAAAACCAGCAAGTCCCATAATACAACACGGACCTACTCGAGCCCTCAAATCACACATAACAACATCAAAACGACAAATCGCACCTCAAATCGAACTTAATGAATTTTGAACTTCAAACTTCCACAACCGATGTCGAAACCTATCAAATAACGTCCGATTGACCTCAAATTTTGCACACAAGTCCCAAATGACATAACGAAGCTATTCCAATTCTCGGAATCACAATCCGAATCAGATATCAAAAAGTCCACTCCTGGTGAAACTTTCCAAAAATCCAACTTCTGCCATTTCAAGCCAAATTCCACTACGGACCTCCAAATTACAATCTGGACGCGCTCCTAATTCCAAAATCACCCAACAAACCTACTAGAATCATCAAAACTCCATTCGGGTTCAAATTCACAAAAGTCAAATTTGGTCAACTCTCCCAATTTAAAGCTTCAACAATGAAATCCATTCTTCCAATTCGATTCTGAATAACCTGAAAACCAAAACTGACGATTCACATAAGTCATAATACGTCATATGGAGTTACTCATACCCCTAACCTACCGTGCGAAGTGCAAATGCTCAAAACGACTAATTGGGTCGTTTCATGCGCAGAGTCAGGAAGATAATAGTGATTATGACAATAATGCTAATGAGTCTGGAGATGATACACCCTTCCCTGATGAGTGTGATGATGAGGAGGAAGGGAATGCTGAACCTGATTTGACAAGGAGCATGCTCCACCTCCCGTTAGACCAATAGTATATGAGTCCCGTGTGTTATTTCATTCAAGAGAGATTCCCTACCTTGATTATTTTCCAAGTATGCTGATTGTGGATGCCCTCACAAGGGATCTTGACGAAATTCGGACAGTAATGTGGGATGAATCTTGAGAAACGGGGCATGTTTTTTTGCTGATAAAGCGCGCCTAAGTAGGGCGCTACGAATGTACAATATAAAAGAGTGTCGTGAAATCGTAGTTCATCGTGTACGCACCCTTTGGGATCGAGGGCATCATAATCTAGGCCCCAATTGACACACATTTCTCGTATTTTATCGCTATCGTCAATAAGACCACTTGCTTGATTTCTACAACAATATGGGACTCCGACGTCCAACGTTTGTGGTAGAAACTTAGTTAGTCCCTCCCACTCGAAAACTATCGGGAAAATAGTATAATCATTGTTTCTATGTAATTGTTTATTTTCGAATAAATCCCAGTACTCATCCTCCGTTCCTCCTATGTAGTTAAGATCATCCATTGCATGGTGAACGACTAGTGCCTTTTCCATCTCTAGAACCTCCTTCATCAAATGTCGAATAACTTCTGGTTCATCTTTGTGTGTTTTAGTTAGGAAGGTTGCAGACAATGCTTGTGGCACAACAAGCCCATGCCAAAGACACCGTTTTGAATAAAGGGGAACCCATTGTAGTTTTTCGTCCCAAATTCGCATACTTTCAGGCTTTGTAGAATGCGCTTCGCCCTCAATAATGTGCCCTGCAACTTTGAGATCCGTGTGTATATTAATATGCTTATTTTCCAAAGGACGCAGAACACCATACCACTTGTCATCAACCAAGTCAGTATAGCAATCTAACATATTTTTTTCAAGGTAGGGATCGATAGTCTTAAGACGTGTTCCATGGGGATCTGTTGAACTACCTTCATCCTTCTGCCTCTTTTTGAACCACTTATTAAATTTTAGTGGCATTTTTTAAATAGATGTTGTAATGTTTCTTCAAATGGTCTTTGAATACAGATGTCTTGGTTCAGTTTAAGAAGTTGTCTTATACCCCAAAGAATTATTATCACGCGAAACATAGCGCGTCATCAAAGGGTGTTATGTGTATTGTCTTGTCGACCTGAAAAAGCTGATGTTCTGCAAAATCTGTCTTGTACCCTAAAGAATCATTATCACGCCAAACATAGCACGCCTCCAAAGGGCATTATGTGTATTATATTGTCGACCTGAAAAGCTGCCGTTCTGGAAAAGCTATATTGTACCTTAAAGAATTATTATCACGTGAAACATAGCGCGCCACCAAAGGGGCGTTATGTGTATTTTCTTGTCGACCTGAAAAGCTACCGTTTTGGAAAAGTAGTATTGTACCCTAAAAAATCATTATCACGCGATACATAGCGCGCCACCAAAGGGCGTTATGTGAATTTTCTTATCGACCTGAAAAAGCTGATGTTCTGCAAAAGCTGTCTTGTACCTAAAGAATCATTATCACGTGCTTCATAGCGCGCCACCAAAGGGCGTTATGTGTATTGTCTTGTCGACCTGAAAAAGATGATGTTCTACAAAAGCTGTCTTGTACCCTATCGAATCATTATCACGCGAAACATAGTGTGCCACCAAAGGGCGTTATGTATAGTATTTTTCCTATAAAATCCTAGCGCATTTTAGTTATTATTTGCGCTTAATCAAAACAAATAGAAAAATGTTCCATAAAATTTTCATTGTTCTTGCATTAAGAAATGTCTGGACGCAATGACGTACCAAGGTGTTATTGTGGCAAACGTGCGATTTTGAACCCATGTTGGTCATATAGTAATTTGTGGCACAGACGTTGGATATGTCAACAATTTGTAAGTTATTGTTTTGGAAAAAATATTTGTTAATATTTTTTATATAACACGTTGACTAATAGTGTTGTGTTATAATACCCATTGGTAGGACGAAAATCAATGTAGATTTGAAAAATGGTATGATGAACCCATTAACCAGGAATACTACAAATCATGTTTGCAGCATGTTTGGAATATGACCGATGAATACGAACTCCAAATCTTTCAACTACTACAACAACTTGCGGCAGTGCAGGAGAAACTAAAAGAGATAGACGAAGAAAACAATAGGTTGGAAGAGCAACTTAAGTGGTTAAAGCACTGAATAATGGGCGATAGTGACTAAACAAACACATGGATGTGTTGAGTGTAGTATTTTATCTTTATGTTTTACGTGTCATGTATTTTCATTAATTGTACCGAATTTAAATTATGTTAAGTTGTTGTTTTTGTTTTTATGTTGTAGTATTTAACTAATAAATAACCCGAGAAATAAAAACACATGCACAAATAATTTAAAACATAAATAATGTTTCTAATATATAATGAATGTCATATGTACAGATAATAAAAAATGTCAATGTGTCCCACAGCCTGTATACTTTAATGCATTGGCTAGCCTGAGGCACATCCCATCCCGCCCGGCTACACCATCAAGATATGTGTTAGCTAAAGAAATTTTAATGGTCTTACCATGGTCTCGGCGGGCTCCTCAATATAATCATCCGTCTCAGCAATGTCAGTATTGCACAAAGTGGCCTTTGTGACGGGCGAGAATGATATCTTTAAAAAAAATAAAAATGCTTTAGATATTGATGACTAATCAATGAGATAAAAATAAATATAAATAATAGTAATACAAACAAACCTGCGCCTATGAAAGATCCTCAACATCCCTCGATGATGACCCATAACTTAGTCAGCGCCCACTATGCACATCTCGTATCGGACAATCATCAACAACCGTCGATGGCTCTGGGGGACCAAGAAAATACTTATCCCACTCCTGCCACGTAATGGCCGTACCCGCGATCAACAATGGAGCTGACGGGGTCACCTGCGAAGTCCCTGGCGTGAACTAAAGGCTGAATGAATGCATATAATGAGAAGCATCGTCTGGCTCAAGGTAGTCACCCAGCTGATCAACTCCAAATCCTCAACAGGTGGCTTAATGCCCCCTTGCTGGGGACCACGTCCCCGCCAACTACCACGACCTCGTGGGACACTTATTCCTCTCAGGGCACGCCTGCCACGTCCACCACATTCAGGCTCCACTGCTGGCCCACGATGGTACTGCTTTGGCGGCTGATAATCAACCTCGTGTCCTAAGAGTTTGTCATATCGGGCTCGCCTCAATGTCCAGGAAGCCAGATCTGTAACCTAGCAGCCATACTCGTGCCAAGCGGCTGCTCCCTCGCCGGTATGCTGCTGCATTTGTAGCCTCAATTGGTAGAACAGATATAAGCCAATAGCCTGCACAACATGTAAAATATTAATTACGAAATGCTTGGTTAACGTTATAAGTAAGTATAACAGATAACATACCAATGCGTCATGCCTCCCGGCATATATAATGTACCGACCACCGGTGCGATGAACGGGATTCCCGACGAAAAGTCGGGTAATGCTGCGGTACCAGCCCATATACTCATGCTCACCATCCGTATGCTCTGGTGGAGGGGTGGCAGAATCAGGTCATGCCGACGGTCCCAAATATCAATCTATGCCTCTAGCCAGGCCATGTATGTCTGGTCAACCTTTGGAACGATCATCCCGCTGGTAACGTGTCCTAAGCCAAGTGGGTGGAGTAGGTACAAGCTGAGGTCGACCAAACTGGCGAAAGACTCGCTCAGTGGCATGATGCTCGACAATATCGAGACACATCAATGGGACAGAAGAGCTCCATATAAGTCGGTCGATCGAGCAATAATCAAGCAAACCAGCTATTAGCTCGTCGCTGTATGGCCTCCAAATGAACTATTAAGTAAAAACAGGAATCGTGACTATATGCAACACAAATAAAGCCACGCCAAGTAAACTTAAGTATACATGTCCTTGCGCGCCCTCCAGCAAATCCAATAAATCCCTACAATAGGGGAGATTATGTCGAGCCTCGACCTCGCATCCGTAGCCTCGTGTATCAACCCACCTCCTAGCTAAAGGGAGAAATAGTGGAGGTGGTGGATCCGGAGTGATAGGTGGTAGAGGTGGCTGCAATAGCAGGAACCGCTCCTAGGCCCAAACCTAATATACAATTATAATAACCCGACTGATCATTTTGAGCATTTAAAATATTTCTCGATAATTGGAGGGCTCGAGTATCTCCGCATGATGTATTATGATTTGCGTAAATCGTCGGTGTTAGTTTCCATGTTATCCAAAATCGATTTGGAAGAATGGACTTCAAGATTTAAGCTCTAAGTTGGAAGCGTTGACCAAGTTTGACCTTTTAGCATTGGATCCCGGAATGGAGTTTTGTTAGTTCTATTAGATCTATTGGGTGATTTGGGACTTAGGAGCACGTCCGGATTATAATTTGGAGGTCCGTAGTCGAATTAGTCTTGAAATGGCGGAAGTTGGATTTTTTTGAGAAGTTTGACCGGGAGTAGACTTTTTGATATCGGGGTCGGATTTCGATTCTGGAAGTTGGAGTAGGTCTGTAATGTCAAATGGAACGTGTGTGCAAAATTCGAGGTCAATTGGACGTGTTTTGATAGGTCATCGGTTGTAGAAGTTTAAGTTTCAAAGTTCATCGATTTTTACTTGAGGTGCGACTCGTCGTTTCGAGGTTTTTATGTGTGATTTGAAGCCTCTAGTAGGTTCGTTTCATCATATAGAACTTGTCTGCAAAATTTGGCGCCATTTGGAGTTGATTTGATATGGTTCGAATGCTCGGTTGCGATTCTAGAGGTTCTTGAAGTTTACTTTGATCTTCATGCGTTTTGGCATCCGATTCATGATTCTAGAGGTTATTTTGATGTTTTGATGACTCGAGCGAGTTTGTATTATGTTTTTAGACTTGTGTGTGTGTTTGGTTTGGAGCCTAGGGGGCTCGGGTGAGTTTCGGATTAGCTTCGGAGTGTTTTGGTAAGAACCTTGAGTGCTGTTCTGGTTTCATCGCATTTGCGATGTTTTGGTCGCAAATACAACTACCACATTTGCGAGGTAGTGTTCGCATTTGCTAACCTGGGTTGCTGGGACTGGATCACATTTGCGATGAAGTTATCGCTTTTGCGAAGCCTGAAGAGTTTTGCATTTGTGAACTCTGTATCGCATTTGGGATGAAGGCCTGGTCTGTTAGGGGTCGCATTTGCGATGTTTTGTCCGCATTTGCGGAAGTTGCATTTGCGAACCCCTTTTCACAAATGCGACATCTACAGCCTGCTAAATGCTGAGAATTTCGAGACTTAGCTTCATTTTGTTATATTTTGAACCCTAGCTTCAATGGGAGGCGATTTTGTGAAGGGCCTTTCATACCAAATCATTGGGTAAGTACCTCTAATAAATTCCCAACTACATTTCATGATTTTACATTAGATTTAACATCAAATTCATGAAAATCTAGGGAAAAATTTGGGGATTTTGTCAAAACTTTGAAAAATAAAAATTTAGGATTTGAGAGTCGAATACGACTCGGATTTGGAAACATTGTATATGGACTCGTGAGGCTATGGGTAGTCAAGACCTACCCTTGGACCCGGATTTTGACCGGGCAGGCCTGGGGGTTGATTTTTATTGAAATTGTATAAAAATCACAGCTTTATTAATTAAACTTGTTTTCCCTTGCATTGTGTGATGTATTTAAGTTGTCTTTGGCTAGATTGAGCCGTGGTGAGGTGAATTTATAAAGGAAAAGCTAAATTGAGTATTGAGTTAGCCGATTTGAGGTAAGTGTCTTGCCTAACTTTGTTGAAACAGTTTATCCTACGATGTGACATTGTTTGCTACATACGGGGGTGATACATATATGAGGTGACGAGCATATATGCATGTGCCAGGGGTAACCATGCTCAGAGGTAAATTATGTTATATATTGTGTCTTGTAGAATCACGTGACCTTCTTGCCTTATGCCTTACTTGACTCCTAGATACTAAGAATATAGTATTAAATGTTTGAATCTAAGACTTGGCTTATTATAACTTGATCTAATTTTATGGAATTCTTATAATACATTGGTGTGCTTAATTAGGTCATCAATATGCATAATCATTAATACATTGCTAAGACCGATATTCTAGAGATACTAGATTCTATACTTGTATTGTAGATCATTTGTGAGATTTGTTGGAATAGTTGAATAATAAGGTTCTTGCGGGTTTTTTGAACTATTGTTGGCTTGGAAATTTGTGATTGGGATTCATTTGAAATATTCATTTAAACACTCTCCTTGATGTTATTTATGCTTCCTGCCTTGTTTGTCATTAATATACATATGCTTGGTAAGGACGAGTGTAAAGCATGCAGGGTGATGTCGTGTCTTTGTTTATACATTATCATGCGAGGGAGAGTGTAAAGCACGAAGGGTGATGTTGTGCCATATTATTGAGAGTAAAAGCATGAAGGGTGATGT
This sequence comes from Nicotiana otophora, assembly GCA_000715115.1. NCBI lineage: Eukaryota > Viridiplantae > Streptophyta > Magnoliopsida > Solanales > Solanaceae > Nicotiana > Nicotiana otophora. Next base: position 115,676 of record AWOL01S0018237.1, read on the forward strand.
CGTGCTATATTATTGAGAGTAAAGCACGAAGGGTGATGTCGTGCCATATTATTGAGAGTAAAAGAACGAAGGGTGATGCCGTGCCATATTATTGAGAGTAAAAGCACGAAGGGTGATGTCGTGCCATATCATTTGTGAGTAAACACACAAAGGGTGATGCCGTGCCATGTTATGTGAGTGTAAAGCACGAAGGATGATGCCGTGCCATTTTATTTATATTATCACGCTTTAAATTATCATGCGTTCATGGCACGATGGGTGTTTCCATGCAGGTGAGGACGAGGGACATGCATTATATTGTGATATCTTTCCTTTGTGTATACGTTCATGCCGTTACATTGAGTTGTTATTGTTGTATTTATGGTTCTTATGTGACTTGTCGTTAATGGCCTGTTCTTGTTCTTTATCTTATTTGTTATTGTGTCACTCATGCCTTCTACTTGCTAAACTTGCAAATACCATGCCTACTTCCTGCTGTCATAATTGTATCTTTGTCGTATCCATTTTGGTTGCACTTAGTACATGCCTTCTACCATGTTAATCATTCATGCTTCTACTTGTTAACGCATAAAGATCATGTGTTCCCCTCTTATTCGTTATATTTGTATTTATGCCTCCACCATGCTAGTTAGTTGAAGCTATATTCCTTTTTCTGATTGTTGTCATCACCTCTATGCTTTCTGCCTACTCTGTTACTGATGCCCTTATGTATATTCTCGTTCATTATTGCTACTTGCGTATTTCTTACTTTGTCATTACTGTTATCGGCTTTTCTGCCATCCGGTTGGTACTGTTGTATGCATTTTTGGTGAGGATGAGATAATTGCACGAAGGTGTTGCCGTGCAATTGACTTAATATTAGAGTATATTCCTCACGTTATGAAAGTTATGGGGTGACTATTGTGGTTTATTGGTTTCGCTCTAAGGAAAAGATTGGTTGAGATATTGGAAACTGTTGAATTGTGATCTCTTCTAGTACTCTGTTATTGTTTTGTACACTCGTTTTGTGTACTCTATCCTGTTATACTATAGTATAGTTCTATCGCTATATTTCAGTACAAATTTTACTAGGGAGCATTTATTTACTAAAAATCCTTGTCACTACTTCGACGAGGTTAGACAAAATACTTACTCGGTACATAGGGTTAGTTGTACTCATACTACACTTCTGCACCTTGTGTGCAGACGTTTGGAGCGGAGCTGCTGGTGGTGTCGGGAGCTGACTCTGAAGATGTTCGTGCATTCCGGATATAACTTCCACTTGTCCTTGGTGGCTTTAGATTTTGTTAATCTGTTTATGTGGCTTCCAAACAGATCGTGTAATTATTTGTATCAGCTTTGTAAATTCTAAGTCTTAGAAGCTCATGATTTGTACTACTAGTTCTTGGGTTAATTTGTAAATGTCCATATAATTCTTCACTATTTTTCCTATAATTTCATTTGGATTGTATTGTCTGTCAGTTGTCTTACCTAGCGGGTCGAGTTAGGTACCATCGTGACTAGTGATTTTTGGGTCGTGACAAGTTGGTATCAGAGAACTAGGTTCATAGGTTCTACGAGTCATAAGAAAGTGTCTAGTAGAGTCTTACAGATTGGTATGATGACGTACATACCTATCTTTGAAAAGTTGTAGGACATTTAGGATAAACTTCCCATCTTTCTTTCCTTATCATGCAACATTGATTCAGTTTAAAGTGTAACTCTATGAATTCCCTCCACGCATTTATATGCGCATGTGCGCACTCGGTATCGACCGTGCATCGACGACTTGTGACTCCATGGATGAGGTGCGAGATGTGATTTCTGTATGCTGATGATGGGTCAGTCTGGAGAACTTGAGGACGGGTTTTGACTGCAGCTTGAGCACGGTAATTTCAGTTATATGTGCATGTGCCTTTGGGCTTATACGTTCGGGAGTGTCCCCATGAATGGAATTTATGGTCGGCGAGTGGTTGGATGACTAAATGATGAGTAGGATGTGACTGCGAGCTGTGTTCAGATGACCTGAATGTGAAGAGAAGAGTTTGCTTTAGGCGTAAAAAGGACTGATAGGTGCTTGGTTTCTGTCTTGATGTGGGTGTAGTCCCGAGTTATGAGTGTGTTGGAAGGTTTTCCATGTTGTTTAATGGTGGGGAGAATTTGATTTTCATGCCTTATTGATGAGTTCAGACACAGGAAGATTAAGTGGTGGCAAAGTAGTTGTGGCTAGAATATAAGATTTACATTGAATGGTGTCGAGGCTCGCGGTATTTCTTTATCATTGTGGATTATGCATTTAAGTATTAGGAAGACTAAGTGGTAGAGGAAACGACTTTAGATTTACAGAAGGTCTCTTCAGAGTGGGTGTCTCGGTTATGGTACTTTGGGGTGGTAAGAGGGAATGCAGCAGCTTATGGGCCTTAGGGCAGTGTGGTTTTTATGCTAGAATCTCTTATGGCGAGCTTTGGGTAAGGATCATGGTGTTCTCGTAAGGAGGGGTATTAATATGAGAGTAATATGGAAGGAACTCGAAGGAAACAAGGCAGTTGGTTGGTGAATTGGATCAACACGGTAATGGTATGATTGGTTCTTTGGGTACTTATGATGTGGTGGGTCTCCACAGGTGTTTCGTGGCAATGCTCATAGGTTTTGGGCAACTGCATGGCTTGATTGAGTTGGAAGGATCCGATTCTGATAGCTTGATTATGTAAAAATGGATTCCAAGGAGTTCTCGATGATTTCTATCATGGCTCGATGTGGATGTTTCCTACTGGTGTGAGGAACATGTTGCATATTGGGATTTCCTCCTGGATGAGATCAAATAGAAGGTTTCTGACCGATCGGGATTGAGTTTTACACATGTAAGGCCACGATTCAGTTTTGAAGGGAAGGTCATGAATTCTTAAACAACACAGATGGTTTTAGATGTCTAGATGGATGCTATTACTACTTGGCATTGCATGAGAAACGTGAGCATTTCAGAAGACGCATTGTGTTTTGACTTACGGATGCATCATTGATATTGCGGTGCTCGCCTGGTTAGTTGACTGCTGCGATTTTATGTGACACGAAAGAATTATAGAAGTATTCCTCGTGGAATGATCATATTCGAAGATGTGTTAGACATTTGGGCGGTGGAGTTAGGATCATGTATGGTGATTAGTGTGTTCTATGGATTTGGAGACTGGGAGTTCTCGTAAACAGATTATTTCGTGGTTGGGAACTGTGAAATACGGCCAAAGCTAGCTACATGATAGTGTGTATTATGGTTATGTCGTTTTGGACTTTTGGAGGGCTATATTTCCATTCGGGGATGACCGAAATTGATTTGGGGGCCCATTGGTAGGTCCAATGAGGACGTGTATTTTGTATCGGATCAGATTTGCTTGCTCCTACGCAGCTGTTACCACAGGTGTATCGTTGGGAGAAATAGATGTTATTCGCGCCTTGTTCTATATTATGTGTTCCTCTCTTATGCTATGACAGTTTGTGAGGGTTACATGGTTGTTCGCACGCATATTGTAATTCAGTTTAGGCCTCGTGGCACTATGGGTAAGATGGCCTTCGTGATGTTGATTTCTTATTGCACCATAGCTGTGCTTGTCCTTCTCAGTATTGTTTGTTACTAATAATTTTCCACATTTATATTTTGTGCACTCTATTGTGCTTGATGTTGATGCATATGTGATCAATGATCCTGAGTATTATGGCTCGATGGGTACCTTGTGTGGATTGATATGAGGGATTAGTTTGCATGCCGCAGCGGTACTGTGATGAAATGTAACTCCTGATGCTTACTTCGTGTAGTTTTTCTTTCACCTTGTTGAAAATAGTTAATAGGAAAATGCTAAAATTTCTCTGCCTACTTAACTTGTTTAGTAGTCTTCTTATTTAGCTCTCTTACTATTATCTGTCATGTCCGAATTATTACTCGCTAGTGTTCGGGACCGTGTTGTATGGGGCTCCATAAGCTTATTGTTGATACTTGTCGGTGAGGCTGCTTGTATTGGCTGAGATGAGGTTTCTAGACTTGAGAATGGCACTATTGTATTGGGATGAGAGAGGTTTGGAAGAATAATACTAAATACTGCTGAGGATTTGGGCAATGGCCCTGGTCGGACGAGTGAGTTGCTTAGCTTATTAATCAAATGAGTGGTTAAGAGGTTACGCGTGTTTCTTTCATCATTGGCAGGGTATGAAGGTTTTGAACGAGCTCAAATCGATTTGAGGTTTGCTACCGGTACCGGATTTGTTTTTGGACAGTAATGGTGGTCAACAATTCCTGGTGTAAGTGTCTGAGTGATGGGGTGTACCGTGTGATATCATCTTGGGGTTATGGTTATGACCCAATACAACTTGTTCAGATTTATATAGTATGTAGATGTGAGATTCAGGTCTTATAATGAATTCGGGAAGTTAGAGATTGGGTTCTAAGGTTTAAGGATGAAGGTTGAAGTAAGGATCTCTAGTTATGTTGAGTTGGCAGGCTTATATAGAGCAGGGTGGCGTGGGATCACCCCCGGGTATCTGCAAAGTAAAGTTACACCGTGATTTGATAGCTTTGGAACGACTCCTGGCACGTTTGAGGACGAATGTATGTTTAAGTGGTGGAGGATGTAACGATCCGACTAGTCGTTTTGAGCATTTGCACTTTTTCTAGGTAGTTTGAGGGCTCCAGTATCTCCGCATGATGTATTATGATTTGCATAAATCATCGGTGTTTATTTCCAAGTTATCCGGAATCGATTTGGAAGAATGAACTTCAAGATTTAAGTTCCAAGTTGGAAGAGCTAACCAAGTTTGACCTTTTAGCATTTGATCTCGGAATGGAGTTTCATTAGTTCAGTTAGCTTCGTTGGTTGATTTTAGATTTAGGAGCGCGTCCGGATTGTAATTTAGAGGTCTGTAGTCGAATTAGTCTTGAAATGGCGGAAGTTGGATTTTCTTGGGAAGTTTGACCGGGAGTGGACTTTTTGATATCGGGATCGGATTACGTTTCTGGACGTTGGAGTAGATTCGTAATGTCAAATGTGACGTGTGTGCAAAATTCGAGGTCAATTGGACGTGTTTTGATAGGTTTCGACATCGGTTGTAGAAGTTGAAGTTTCAAAGTTTAATGATTTTTACTTGAGGTGCGACTCATCGTTTTGAAGTTTTTATGCATGATTTGAAGCCTCGGGTAGGTTCGCTTCATTATATAGAACTTGTGTGCAAAACTTGGCGCCATTTGGAGTTGATTTGATATGGTTCGGACGCTCGGTTGCAATTCTAGAGGTTCTTGAAGTTTACTTTGATCTTCATGCATTTTGGCATCCGATTCGTGATTCTAGAGGTTATTTTGATGTTTTGATCGCTCGAGTGAGTTCGTGTTATGTTTTTAAACATGTGTGGGTGTTTGGTTTGGAGCCTCGGGGGCTCGGGTGAGTTTCAGATTAGCTTCAGAGTGTTTTGTTAATAACCTTGAGTGATGTTCTGGTTTCATCGCATTTGCGATGTTTTGGTCGGAAGTGCAACTACCACATTTGCGAGGTAGTGTTCGCATTTGTGAACTTGGGCTGCTGGGGACTGGATCGCATTTGCGAGGTAGTGTTCGCATTTGTGAACTTGGGCTGCTGGGGACTGGATCGCATTTGCGAGGTAGTGTTCGCATTTGTGAACTTGGGCTGCTGGGGACTGGATCGCATTTGCGAGGTAGTGTTCGCATTTGTGAACTTGGGCTGCTGGGGACTGGATCGCATTTGCGAGGTAGTGTTCGCATTTGTGAACTTGGGCTGCTGGGGACTGGATCGCATTTGCGAGGTAGTGTTCGCATTTGTGAACTTGGGCTGCTGGGGACTGGATCGCATTTGCGAGGTAGTGTTCGCATTTGTGAACTTGGGCTGCTGGGGACTGGATCGCATTTGCGAGGTAGTGTTCGCATTTGTGAACTTGGGCTGCTGGGGACTGGATCGCATTTGCGAGGTAGTGTTCGCATTTGTGAACTTGGGCTGCTGGGGACTGGATCGCATTTGCGAGGTAGTGTTCGCATTTGTGAACTTGGGCTGCTGGGGACTGGATCGCATTTGCGAGGTAGTGTTCGCATTTGTGAACTTGGGCTGCTGGGGACTGGATCGCATTTGCGAGGTAGTGTTCGCATTTGTGAACTTGGGCTGCTGGGGACTGGATCGCATTTGCGAGGTAGTGTTCGCATTTGTGAACTTGGGCTGCTGGGGACTGGATCGCATTTGCGAGGTAGTGTTCGCATTTGTGAACTTGGGCTGCTGGGGACTGGATCGCATTTGCGAGGTAGTGTTCGCATTTGTGAACTTGGGCTGCTGGGGACTGGATCGCATTTGCGATGAAGTTATCACTTCTGTGAAGGATGAAGAATTTCGCATTGGCAAACTCTGTATCGCATTTGCGATGAAGGCTTGGTATGTCAGGGGTCGCATTTGCAATGTTTTGTCTGCATTTGCGGAAGTCGCATTTGCGAACCCCTTTTCACAAATGCGACATCTGCAGCCTGCTAAATGCATAGAATTTCGAGGCTTAGCTTCATTTTGTTATATTTTGAACCCTAGCTTCGATGGGAGGCGAATTTGTGAAGGGCCTTGCATACCAAATCATTGGGTAAGTACCTCTAATAAATTCCCAACTACATTTCATGATTTTACATTAGATTTAACATCAAATTCATGAGAATCTCGGGAAAAATTAGGGGATTTTTTCAAAACATTGAAAAATAAAAATTTAGGATTTGAGAGTCGAATACGACTCGGATTTGGAAACATCGTATATGGACTCGTGAGGCTATGGGTAGTCAAGACCTACCCTTGGACCTTGGTTTTGACCGGGCAGGCCTGGGGGTTGATGTTTCTTCACTTTTAAGAAATTGTATAAAAATCACTGCTTTATTAATTGAAATTATTTTCCCTTGCATTGTGTGATGTATTTAAATCGTCTTTGGCTAGATTGAGCCGAGCGGAGGTGAATTTGTAAAGGAAAAGCTAAATTGAGTATTGAGTTAGCCGAATTGAGGTAAGTGTCTTTCCTAACTTTGTTGAGGAAATGTTTCCTACTATTTGACATTGTTTGCTACATGCGGGGGTGATACATATATGAGGTGGCGAGCATATATGCATGTGCCAGGGTTAACCATACTCGGGGGTAAATTATATTCAAATTGTGTCTTGTAGAATCACGTGACCTTCTTGCCTCATGCCTTACTTGACTCCTAGATACTAAGAACATAGTATTAAATGTTAGAAACTAAGACTTAGCTTATTATAACTTGATCAAATTTGATGGAACTCTAAGAATACATTGGTGTGTTTAATTCGGTCATCAATATGCATAATCATTAATACATTGCTACGGCCGATATTTTTGAGATACTAGATTCTATACTTGTGTTGTAGATCATTTATGCGATTTGTTGGAATAGTTGAATAATATGGTTCTTGCGGGTTTATTGAACTATTGTTGGCATGGAAAGTTGTGATTGGGATTCATTTGGAATATTCATTTAAACACTCTCCTTGATGTTATTTATGATTCCTGCCTTGTTTGTTATTGATATACATATGCTTGGTAAGGAAGAGTGTAAAGCACGAAGAGTGATGCCGTGTCTTTGTTTATACATTATCATGTGAGGGAGAGTGTAAAGAACGAAGGGTGATGCCGTGCCATATTATTGAGAGTAAAAGAACGAAGGGTGATGCCGTGCCATATTATTGAGAGTAAAGCATGAAGGGTGATGTCGTGCCCTAATATTGAGAGTAAAAGCATGAAGGGTGATGCCGTGCCATATCATTTGTGTAACGACCCGACCGGTCGTTTCGAGAGTTATAACCCCATTTTTCCCATTCCTACCTCTTTTTATGTTATTCAGCTATATTATATTGTATCGGGTTAGTTGGTTCGAGTCCGGAAGGAACTCGGAGTGAAATGAGACACTTAGTCTCATAATTGAAAATTTTAAGTTAGAAAAGTGGACCGAATATGAACCTATGTGTAAACGACCTCGGATTTGAATTTTGATGATTCCAATAGCTCCGTATGGTGATTTTAAGCTTAGGAGCGTGTCCGGCATATTATTTGAAAGTCCATAGAGGAATTAGGCTTGAAATGCCGAAAGTTGTATTTTTGAAACATTTGACCGGGGGGTTGACTTTTTGATATCGGGGTCGGAATCCGATTCTAAAAATTAGAATACCTCTGTTATGTCATTTAGGACTTGTGTGCAAAATTTGAGGTCAATCGGACGTGATTTGATAGGTTCCGGAGTTGTTTGTAGAAATTAGAAATTTCAAAGTTCATTAGGCTTGAATTGGGGTGTAATTCATGGTTTTAGCGTTGTTTGAGGTGATTTGAGGATTCGACTAAGTTCGTATGATGTTTTAGGACTTGTTGGTATATTTGGTTGAGGTCCCGAGGGCCTCGGGTGAGTTTCAGATGGTTAACAGATCAAAATTTGAACTACAATAGCTGCTGCAATTTCCTTCTGTTGGNTCGGGTGAGTTTCAGATGGTTAACGGATCAATAATCAAACTACAACAGCTGCTGCAATTTCCTTTTGTTGGAAATTTCTTCTGTCAGAAATCGAGCCCAGAAATTGTGCTCAGCTCGAGCCCAGGGTTGAGGGCCACGATCGAATCCATGATCGATCCCAGAGTCGAGGGCCACGATCGAAGCCATGATGGAGCCCAGAGTCGAGGGCCACGATCGAAGCCATAATCGAGCCAAGGGTCGAGGGTCACGGTCTAAGGCCGGGTCGAAGACATGATCGACGGTTTAGGATGGAGAACCAGGATCGAGGACCAGGATCGAGGGCCAAGGTCGAGGACCTCGATCGAAGGCCAAGATTGAGGCAGAACCGAGGTTGTCTAGGCAGAATTATAAAAACAGGGACTTCGTCCCATTTGCCATTTTTGACAAATTGGAGTTTGAGGAGAGGCGATTCTTGATATATTTTCAAGAAAAACTTGATGTAAGTCCCTTATGATCATTGCTACTCCATAATATTTAATTATCATCGAATAATCTGACTAGATTACATGATTTTGAGGTGTAAATCGGAGATTGGAACTTAGAAATTTGGAAATAAGATTTGTAGATTTGAGGGTCGAGTTGAGGTCATATTTTGGTAAAATTAGTATGGGTAGACTCGTGGTTGAATGAGCTTTCTAGTTTTGTAAAATTTGTCGGATTTCGAGACGTGGGCTCGGGGGGCGGGTTTGAGCCAATTTCGGGTTTTGGTCTAATTTTATAATTTTGCTTGTGGAATTCATTCCATTAGCGCGTATTGATGGTATTGTACTGATTGTGAATAGATTTGGAGCATTTGGAGGCCGAGTCCAGAGGCAAGAGCATTGTGGGGTAGAGATTTGACCGGCTTGAGGTAAGTAATGATTGTAAATCTAGTCCTGAGGGTATAAAACCCCGAATTTCGTATCATTCTACTATTTTGAAGTGGCGCACATGCTAGGTGACGGGCGTGTGAGCGTGCACTGTTGGGGATTTGTGACTTGGTCCGTCCCGTAGCAACTGTAAAGTTGCATACTTTGTTGAAACCATTGATACTTATATGTTTTAGAAAGATTTGTTTTGTAAATTGGGCTGAATGCCATGTTTGGGCCTTGCGCCAATGCTGTTTGGACCCTTAGGGGCTGTTTCTTACCATCCTCTCATTGTTTTCGATTGGAAATTTATACTCAGTCATGTTTATACTTGTTTTCCGCATAACTCAGTTTTTATGACTCTATTTTGATGCATATAAATATTTTGGGCCGAATGCCTTGTTTTACTGAAATGCCCGAGTGGCTTGAGATATTTATGACTGAGTGAGGCCGAGGGCCTGATTGGTGAGGATGAGTGTGGATCGGAGCTGCCCGCCTGCAGCATACTTATGACTGAGTGA
>AWOL01S0018237.1:127602-176433 GCA_000715115.1 Nicotiana otophora
GGCAAGAGTGATTGTGAGGTATGCCCGAGTGGCAAGAGTGATTGTGAGGTATGCCCGAGTGGCAAGAGTGATTGTGAGGTATGCCCGAGTGGCATGAGTGACTGTGAGGTTTGCCCGAGGGGCTGTATATGAGTGATGTTTTGCCCGAGGTGCTGTTTATGATTTCATCATTTTTGCTCACCTTTGCATTGAGCCTTTGTTTTAAAAACTGTTGGAAATATGTCTTTAAATGATTTTTACTGGAACTGGGTTTAAACTAGATAATTTGATTCAAATCCTAATTTTTAAAAGCATGTGGTATTTTACTGAGATTTCCTGATATGAACGTTATATGCTTTATTGCTCGTCATTACTGCTCAGTCTTTATTTATTGTTATTACTTACTGAGTTGGCGTACACATGTTACTCCCTGCACCTTGTGTGCAAATTCAGGTGTAGCTGGACACGGTAGCGGTTATTGAGTGTTCTGGTTGCAGATTTGCTTGGAGATAGCAAGGTAGCTGTTTGGTGATCGCAGCTCCTGCTCTTCTCCTTCATATCTTCCTCTAGTTGTATTTAGCTATTTGTCGGGCTGAGTTAGCCTTGATATTGTTAGCCAGATTGTAATATATGCTCATGACTAGTGACACCCCAATGTCGGGCTTTTCTTTTCCGCACTTCTGTTTTTCTTTGATTTGAAATCTTTAAATGGAGGTTTTATGTTAAATAACCTTGAATTTATCTTTGAAATGAAAATATCGGTTTATTTTGGAAATGAGTCGGCTTGCCTAGTTCCACGATAGGCGCCATCACGACAGGGGTTAGTTTTGGGTCGTGAAAGATTGGTATCAGAGCCTAGGTTACATAGGTCTCATGAGTCGAGAGCAGGATTAGAAGAGTCTTGCGGATCGGTACGGAGATGTCTGTACTTATCTTCAGGAGGCTACAGAACATTTAGGAAACTTCACATTCTTGGATTCTTGTCGTGTGAAGTTGTTGATTCTAGTAATTAAACATCTATTATTTCATTCTCTCACAGATGGTGAGGACTCGTGCTACCGGTCAGGAGGGCCAGCCACCAGTATCACCAGCCAGGGCCGCGAGAGGCCGAGGCCGCGGTAGAGGCTGTGGTATGGGCAGAGGTGCAGCCCGTACAGTAGTTGGGCAGTACGTATAGATCCACCGGTTGTCCTAGATCAGGACCAAGTTCCAGTTGTTGATGCACCAGCTCAGGCACCACCTATGCCTACTGTGATTCCAGGCCTTCAGGAGGCACTAGCTCAGATTCTGACAGCGTGTACTGGCCTTGCTCAGGCGGTCTCTATTTCGACGGCTGCAACCACTTCTCAGGCCAGGGGAGGCACTCAGACTCCTGTCGCTGGCACACCCGAGCAGGTTATTTAGGGACTTCATACACCGGAGGCACCACCAGCCCAGCCGGTTGCTGTTGCTCAGGATTATCTGGTTCCTGCTATGTCTGAGGATAATCAGCATAGGTTGGAGAGGTTTGGGAGACTCCAGCCACCACCTTTCAGTAGCACACAGAGAGAGGATGCTCAGGACTTTTTGGACAGGTGTCAGAGGATACTCCGTACTACTGGTATTTTGGAGACTTGTGGGGTCTCATTCACTACCTTTCAGTTTTCTGGGGCTGCACTCAGACGGTGGGAGACTTACGAGAGGCGTAAGCCTGTTGGCGCAGCACCCCTTACTTGGCAGCAGTTCTCCGTGGTCTTTTTGGAGAAGTTCGTGCCTCGATCTCGCAGAGAGGAGCTGTGCAGACAGTTTGAGCGGCTCCGCCAGGGTGATATGTCTGTGATGAAGTATGAGATGCGATTCTCCAAATTGGCCCGTCATGCTATCTAGTTGGTTCCCACAGACAGAGAGAGGATCATGAGGTTTATTGATGGCCTCACTTATCAACTACAGTTGCTCATGACCAGGGAGCGGGTTTCGGGTGCTACCTTTGATGAGGTTGTCGACATTGCTCGGCAGATTGAGATAGTTTGCGGTCAGGAGAGGGTTGAGCAGGAGGCCAAGAGGCCTCGTGGTCAGGGTGGATTCAGCGGTGCTCCTTTTGGGGGTCAGTTCCAGCACGGTAGAGGTCGTCATTTCAGACAGGCTCAGTCAGCTCGGCCATTTCATCGGGGTGCATTATCTGGTCATGGTTCTCACAGTTCTCAACAGGGCCACTCATTACTTGGTGCCCTTCCAGTTTAGAGTTCGTCCCGTGCTCCACCTGTGCAGGGCTCTTCCACGCCAGGTTCTTCTACCGTTCATCCCGGTACTAGGGTTTCCCTTCAGTTTCCGCCGCCAGCACCAGGGAGTTATTTTGAGTGTGGGGAGCTTGGGCATATGTGGAGGCAGTGTCCTCGTCATCATGGAGGTCTATCTCAGCAGAAGAGTCATCCTCCGACTACAGCACCAGCTACCTCACCACCCGCCCAGTCAGCTCGGGGTGGAGGTCAGTCAGCTAGGGGTCACCCTAGAGGGGGAGGCAGATCAGGGGGTGGTCAGGCCGGTTTCTATGCTCTCCCTGCTAGACTAGATGTTATTGCTTCAGATGCTGTGATTACAGGTATTGTCTCAGTTTGCCACAGAGATGCCTCAGTATTATTTGACCTTGGTTCCACGTATTCATATGTTTCCTCGTATTTCGCCCATTTTCTGGATATTGTGTGATATTGTGTATGGATTGGTTATCTCCATGTCATGTTGTTCTAGATTGTTACGCTAAGACGGTGATGTTGGCTATACCAGGAATTTCGAGGGTTGAGTGTAGCGGTTCTGTAGATTATGTACCAAGTAGGGTAATTTCATATTTGAAGGCTCATCGCATGGTTGAGAAGGGTTGCCTATCTTATTTGGCTTATCCAAAACTTAATAAACCCCCAAACGTGGCAGCCCAAGGAGTCTTGATTAAAGTGACTCTTAATTCACATTTCAAGGTGGAAAAGTTAGTGAGCTTAGTGGCTTAGTCATTCCAAAGTAGTGGGGCCCACAAACCATGATCTTTATAGCTTTACAAAGAGATATGAATCCTACAATATGATCCTACAATATGAAATGAGTTAGATTGGTGGGATTCTCAAATATGATTTCGTACGAATCCTTTCAACGTGAGATAGATTGGAAACGTAATTTTGCTTCTTTAATACATAATCTCCAAGTAACGAGCCTTCAGCAAAAGAATTTATCTGAAGTTATACTACGAGGCTTCTTAGAAAATAGCAACGGGATTTTGCGATTCTAAGGAGTACGGTGCGATCTTTCTCAAGAATATCATATGGATTTTTCCCTACTTCAATCCACCATTATGTGTTTTATCACAAAAGACGTGTGTTAGAGGAATTGTCAAGAGAATCGCTTCAGGTATGTTAAGGCTATCCCTTCTTTCCTTTTGGCATGATCCATGCGGTACAAACGAAACGAGTAAATGCACAATTTTCATAAAGGACTCTATTCATAGAAGTAATAGGGGTGTCTATATTCTTAATTCCCCATGTGAATTATTATTTTATCTTCTGTTCATGGGTCTCAGAAAAATACATAGTTGACAAAGTTTATCCGAAAGGCATATTGATTTTATGACATTCCGAGAAATCTTATTAACGTATTTCTTATGCATTTCATGCATTTATACATGTATATTGACCCATGACCAGATGTCGTTATATACGCGTATATTATATGTATATGGGATATGGGAAAAGGTTACGGCGTTATATACGCACCACCACCTGATCAGCTGGTATACGTTGATGATTTGACCATAGTGGCCGAGATGATATGATGGAGTGCCCTCAGAGGCTTGATGATATTATGAACGCATATACCTATGTATGGTATGACATGTATACGCATACACATGACATTATAAATATGAAATAATTCACAGAGCTATTCAGACTTACATGTTGAGTTTTTTACTCCATGTTTCTCTATGTCTTTTATTTACTGATTTTCATTCCTTACATACTAAGTACATTATTTGTACTGACGCCCCTTCTGGCCCACTTACCCATGATGATGTAATAAGAAAGATACGTTACGTTGGTACTCGATTGAGTAAGGTACCGGATGCCCGTCGCGGCCCATCGGTTTGGGTCGTGACAATAATATACTTCATACATCTAACACTTGTACTCTAGAGTTCTAATTGTTCTTTTTTTAACACTTTACATAGCTTTTTATCCACTTGACAACTAGAAGTTCTCCAAACGTAGAAAAGATATAGTTTAAAATTAGTTAGCACTTACCATATTATTTGGCCCATCTTATTTCTATCTTGCATGTGAAAATATTATTTAGCGAGACAATGTGTTCATGTCAATAGCATGCATAACAAAAGATTGATATACCTTTTTTGCGGAACCTTGATTCCACATTGAAATTTTAAAAGAAAATGTGGATTTAGACATAAGCTTGATTTTCCATTTTGGTCGTCTTTGCGACCGAAAGACTAATAATGTATGGAAAGCCAAAAACATGAAATTGATCAGTTAGACCTTTAAGATGCTCCTAGTATAAGAGTATATGATTCCATTTCTACTATTGCAACTTCCATTGGGTTATGGTGATAGTTACATTTATAACGGTTGTGATTGTGAAAGCCAAAACAATAGTGAAAACAATTTATAGTAATTCAACATTACTACATGATTTCTTAAAGGGAACCACGCTATGGTGGTTGCATAACCTTTCATGTAAATGCAATACAATTAAACATCTTTCAAATATATTTAGTCAGACCTTGCTAGTATTTTAGTTGAACAATTTGCTCAAAGGGTGTCAGTTGTGTCAACTTTCTTTCAAATGTAATTTAGTTAACTTCCTTTAGTATCTTTTTCAAGTGCACCTATTTTTATGGAACTTTGCTGATCGGGTCTATTGAAAAAATGCCCCTTGAAGTTTTTGGTACATCATACTCAACAATAAAAAGTTGGATTGATGCAAGGATTATGATAAGATGATCTTGTATCCGCTCTCCTTCAACTTTTTTTTTTTATTTTGCTAAGTAGTCTTGCTATCTTATATTTGGTGTCCTTTTGAAGGATTAGAGCATCATTAATTATTAATTAACTTTTTAGACTTTATCGTAAAGGTACAATTATGAGCAAATATTTGGATATAACTAGTGACCTCAATTAAGGTAAAGGATTATTTTAGTTATATCCACTTGAAATAAGGACTTCAAAATGTATCATAACCTAAAATTAAGGAATATGACCAAGAGGCCACGAGTGTAACATTAATAATATCTTATAGCATCTATTAATTATAGAGTTGTTTTAGCTATTACATGTGTGAGATATACATATTGACAACTTAATATGTGGATCACAAACTTAGTCATGTAAGAGGATTCTCTTCTTTGGACGTTATGCAAACCATACATCTCCAAAATAAATATAATCATATTCATAGAACTGATTAAGAAATTACAGTAGATTAATGTGGGCACAAGTTTACACAAACATGAACGATAATGCATTTTGGCCAACCATCGATGAAATGTGCTAGTGAAGACTAACAAGGAAGCTCGTTAGTGTCAACTATTGAACTTGTAAGTCGAAGATAATGGTGTAATTGTACTGAACCGCTTCTTAAAAGGACAATTGAAAAGAACATAGTGAATACATAATCCTTGTAGCATGTGATATAATGTGTCATAGTAATAATTCCTCATACGTACATAAATTGATTTCATACAATTGGAGACATATCGGAGACGTGTGTGCTATCATTTATTGATATTCGGCCATTTGATGTGTCAATCATCCATTTGAAGTCCAAATGTCATCATATGTACAATACGAGGGAATGTACCACAAGTAAGCGCAGACAATGGCCATATGTGACGTGCCACTGAACATATTTATGAGAGTCGAGGATAATGCCTTATCAATGTCTGTTGACATAAGTTTTCCCTTAGTGTATTGTTACTTATGGGAATTGTTATGTAGGTAATGCGTTTCATTCCATATCAATATTGTCACGATCCAAAATCCGACTAGTCGTGATGGCTCCTAACCCAACCCACAAGGTAAGCCAATTAACTACTAACCAATTCCAATAACAGTTAATAAAGCAATTAAATAAAGAAATATCTGAATCTAATGCATTCCCCAAGCACTGGTAGTACAAATCATGAGCTTTTAAGAATAGAGTTTACAAAGTGGAAATTAAGTAAATACATAGTATGTTTGAATAGTACATAAATAGAGTTGTACAGATCTAAAGCTACCACGAACAAGAGGCAGCTACAGCCGGGACACAGGTACATCTTCAATCCAGCTCCCATCGATCACAGCTATATCAGCAGCCAACATCTGCATGCAAGGTGCAGAAGTGTAGTATGAGTACAACCGACCTCATGTACTCAATAAATAACAAACATAACCTTAGGTTGAAAGTAGTGACGAGCTTGTACCCAGGTCGGGTCCCAACTTCAATAACCAACAGTAGTTCATAACCACATAAAACAAGTAATACCATATGTAACACAACAATCAAATGCTCAACAAAAACATGATTTCTGAAAATAGTTCTCCCTTTCAAGTACTTCAATGAAAACCCAAATCGTTTACCAGAGTTACCAAAAATATGAATAGGTTTAAAAACAATAATTTTTCCCGAAATCCTTTCCATAATAAATAAGATGTTTCATTTTCTTTCCAAATAACCAGTGTAAAATAAATGCATCACAATGCCCATCTGTGAACATCTGTAAGAAATCATGAATGATGTGATACCGTACGGCATGAGGAAAATACATCTTTATGTCTGTATATCATATGTGCATGTCAATGAAATATATCTCAAAGATGAATCATGTACCCACACTCTCAGAGTACTCATTCTCACTGTCTCGCACTCTCTTTCACTATACTCAACACACTCAATCACTTAGCGCTGTACAATACCAGCTGGGGCGTGCAGCCCGATCCATATTTATTGTCGATTGCGCTCACTAGGGGGTGTGCAAACTCCGGAGGGACTTCTTCAGCCCAAGCGCAATATTGTTGCGGCGTGCAACCCGATCCAATAATATATATATATATATATATATATAGCCCGAAGGCTCATTGCGGCGTGCAACCCGATTCATATAAAATATAATTAATATAATATGCTGCAGTATCGTCATAAAACAAGAAACGACCACTATAGGTCCTAGAAGTATTGTCATAAAGCCTAGACATGGTATCTAGCATGATTGACATCTCAATTACTTTATCACATGGTGAAAACACTGATATCAACAAAGTAGGATCACTATACAGTGCCATGGGAACAACAGAATCTCAATTCACATGGTGCACGCCCACACGCCCATCACCTAGCATGTGCGTCACCTTAACACTAATCACATAACACATATTTCGAGGTTTTCTACCCTCACCTCCATGATTAGAAGAGTTACTTACCTCGAACAAGCCAATACCTATGCCAAGCAAGTCAAGTAATGCTCCAATGATGCCATCACGCGCGTGCTGACCTCCGAATGGCTCAAAACTAACTAAAAACAACTCAAATACATCAAATAGTGCTAAAGGACCCAATCCCAATCGAAAAAGATCAAATCTTTAATCAAAAGCCCAAAATCGGCCAAAATCCCAACCCGGGCCCCAACCTTGAAACCCGACCAATTTTAAAAAATTCAACAACTCATTCAATTACGAGTTCAACCATACTAGTTTCACTCAAATCCGACTCTTGTTCGATGTTCAAAACTCAAAAAATCATATTATGAAACTTTAGGCCAAAACCCCAAATTTCCTCTTTAAAATTCATCAACCAAATGCTAAAATCGAAGATAGATTCATGAAACATAAACAAAACTGAGTAGAGAACACTTACCCCAATTCATATGGTAAAAATTGCGTCAAGAATCGCCTCAATTCGAGCTCCATAGCTCCCAAAAATGTAAAAATGGTTGAAACCCTCGAAATAGAGTACTTTATACTTCTGCCCAGGCATCCTCTTACGCGAACGCAGTATAAGCCTCGCGTTCGCGAACCACAAACCCACACTGCCTCACTTTGCACTACACGTTCGCGGCAAAAACCTAGCGAACACGATCAAACACACTATCAGACTTCCGCGATCACGGACAACTCCCTGCGAACACGATGAAGAATCCATATAGACTGACCAACACCCGGTCAACACTACACGAACGTATAGCTATGGACGCGGACGCGAAGACTACAATCTTCAATCCAGTGCGAAAGCGACCTCAGAACCGCGAACGCAAAGAATAAATAGCTCCACTGACCAAACACCTTTCACGATCGCAGCCTAGCTTTCATGATCGCGAAGAACGTCAGAAGCAACAGGTAACAACAGAAAAACCAGATATGCAAAAACCATTTGAAATGATCCGATCTACGTCCAAAACTCACTCGAGCCCCTCGGGACCCCGTCCAAATGTACCAACAAATCCCATAACATAATACGGAAGTACTCGAGGCCTCAAATCACACATAACAACATCAAAACGACTAATCGCACCTCAAATCATATCTATGAACTTTTAAACTTCAAACTTCCACAACCGATGCTGAAACCTATCAAATCACGTCCGATTGACCTCAAATTTTGCACACAAGTCACGTTCGACATTACGGACCTACTTCAACTTCTGGAATTGGAATTCGGCCGCGATATCAAAAACTCCACTCCAGGTCAAACCTTCAAAATTCCAACTTTCGCCATTTCAAGCTAAATTCTACTACGGACCTCCAAATCACAATCCGGACGCGCTCCTAATTCCAAAATTACCCAACGAACCTACCGAAACCATCAAAACTCCGATCCGAGTTCAAATGCACCAAAACTCAAACTTGGTCAACTCTTTCAAATTTAAAGCTCCCTAATTGAGAATCATTCTTCCAAATCAGTCGCGAATAACCTGAAAACCAAACCGACGATTCACATAAGCCAAAATACATTATACAGAGCTACTCACGCCCGTAAACTACCAAGCGATGTGAAAATTCTCAAAACGACCGGTTGGGTCGTTACATACTCTCCCACTTAAACATGCATTCGTCCTCGAACGTGCCAAGAGTTGTTCCAAAAGCCATCAAATCGCCATGTAACCTTACCATGCACATACCCGGGGGTGATCCCACGTCACCCTATCCCATACAGGTTTGATAACACAACATAACTGAAATATTTCAATTCAACCTAGCCCACAAGCCTTCGAATCAAATTTCCAACATCCGGAATTTCTTATAAGATCAGAATTTTGCATCTATATACCGTATAAGTCTGAACAAGCTGTACCAAAAGCCGTAACCATAACTCAAATACTCAAATTCAAATACCACATAGCTCAAATGCTCGAAGCAGTGATTTCTAATCACACTAGCTGTTCAAATCAACCCAATGCCGGTAATAAACCTCATATCAAACAACACCTCGTTCTAAAACCTTCGTACACTACCGATGATGAAAGAAACACGCAAAACTTATAACCGTTCATCAGATCAACCCGTCATGGAATTCCCTCTCATTTGACAAGAACTATAGCAAATTATAAGCCAACTTTTGATATTATCCTTCCAAATATGCTGTAATCAATTCCGATAGTATCCATCCTAGGTCCAATGATCTCATCTAATCAAACACGACCACTCTAGTGACATGCCACATCAATACAATCTGACGCCATAACCCGTGCAATCTATGCACCAATAAGAAACCTTCATAATATACTCAAATGATGGAAATCTAATTCAGACGGGAGAACTGTCCTACAAGCTCAACAAGTATCACCACAACGCAATGCTAAGAACCTATCACACAACGTAGAATCAAAACACACGAATCTAACACGAGGGATCATATCTCAATATAACTCCGCTGCAATGCGCGACCCTATCCAAATACTGGGGCATATGAAATACCTCAAGCCACCCTGCTAAAAATCAATAACCATGCGCAATTCGACATCAAGTACTCAAAGTGGATTACCATAACCACGGAGAAGCAAATGACACAATGTCACACAAAACCCGAAAGAACATAACCAATACTCCATCAACCAAGCAATACCCAATACTCTTCTCGCCTAATTCCGTTATAAGGCCCCAATAGAACCGCACCATATATGCATATAACCAACTAATCACAACTCCTTGTAGCATATAAGAGTAACTCACAGATCATCTCAGGACACGAATAAGCTCAACAATAACCGAATGGCACATCCCTCATCAATAGCAGTATGGAGCCAACCAATCTGGCTTGGTATGGAATACACATCCTAATTGGGCCTACCAATAGACCCCCAAATTAGCTCTAGTCACCCACAGATAGATAAATAACATACGAAAGTCCACAATGACTGAATCATAATACATACTATCATCTGGATAGATTCGTACATAACTTCATAGTCCACAACCATGAAACAATCTGCTCTTGAGAACTCCCAATCTCCAAATCCATAGAAAATATGAATCACCATATTTGATCCCAACTCCACCGCCCGAATATCTAACATATCTCCCATACACGATCATCCCATGAGGAATACTTCTATAACTCTTCCGTGCCACAAAGCAAAATTTGAATATCAGCAGTCGATGAACTAAGAGAGTGCCGCAATACCAATGAAGTATCCATAAATCAAAACCCATTGCCCCTTCTGAAATGTATACTCTCTTCAAGCCATACCGATTAGTAATATCAGTTACCTAGTAATCTGAAACCGTCCATGCTGCCTACGAATCTATGCCCTTCCCTACCAAACTGACATGTGACCTTGCACATGTAAAGCTCAATCCCACACAATACTGCATCTACCATGCCATCCTGTGAAAAGTACAAGACTCTCATAATCAACTCTGAGTCCCAATCAGAATACATACCCGATCATTCAGAAACCTTCCATTTGATCACATCCCGAAGAAAATCCCAATACGCAACATATCCCTCACGCCGATAGGAAATATACTCCTTGAACCATGGTAAAAACCATTGAGAACTCTTTGAAACCCATTTGCACATAACCAAGCTATCAGAACCAAATCTCTCTAACTCAACCCAGTCACACAGGTCGCCAAACCCTAAGAGCATTGCTAGGAAACACCTGCGGAGACTAGCCACATCATAAGTACCCAAAGAACTGATTATATCCATTACTGTGCTGATCCAACCTACTACCGCGTTGTCCTATTTCTCCAAGTCCCTTCCAAATTGCCTTCAAATTAATACTTCTCCTTGTTGGAACACCACGATCCTTAACCAAGATTCACCACACAAGAGACCCTAGTATAAAACCCAAATGCCCTAAGGCCCATAAGTCGCTAACTTCCTTCTTAAGCACCCCAAAGCACCACAACCGCGACACCCACTCTAACGAGGCCTTATGTGAACCTAAAATTATTTCCATCACCTTCTTGATGCTGAAATGCATAATCCACAACGGTATATAACGCCACAAGTCTCGACACCATCCCATGTAACCCTCAGTTGCTAGCCATATACAAATCTGGAAAATTCCAAATCGCTACATATAAATCTTGAATCCATTAGAACCATTCTCGAGAGTCATCCACTCTACTCAAATCTCAATTAAACCGACCAAACAGACCGAACGACATGTGCCCCATTAGCACACCAACCCCTTAAAAGAGTAACCCACACTTCTAAGCAACCGAACAAATTCCTATTCCATATACACTACATCCTTCGCGAATAACCACTCAATTATTTTGTGATTCGCATATACCCATAAAGTGTAATACAACCTATATCCAGAAATTCCTTTACCCGAGTCATCCTCGATCTTGACCCCTGCGACTCATAACTATTTCACCATTATACCCCAAACCGAAACAAATACAACACATAACCGTGCAATGAACTAGTCGATAGCAGACTCCCCCACTTGGCTAAAAGTCACAAAACAAAACACTCGATAACATCACGATACCCATACTCTATTACTGCCAGAATCCCGCACTAAAATTCAACTAAATCCTTCGCAAGCCCATGCAACACAAACCATATAATACCTCAAATCATCTGAAAACCTCAGATTCACCCTTGTATAGTCAAGCCAACTTCCATAAGCGATCCAAACTCAAATTGCAACATATATCATTCACTGGTTTTAAAGAACTCTCTAGAAAACATCATAAGGACCACACAATCTCAGGACACCTCGCAGGAGATAACCCGCCTGCTCCGCCTCAAACCAACATCTCTCTATACCCTTCCATAGTCACGACTACTACGCAATCACTTAATCTTCTTGATTCTGAACTCATCAACAAGACATGAGAATCTACTTCACTCCACAACTAAACAACATGAGAGATCCCTCAACACACCTATAACTAGAGACCATACGCCAAATCAAGACAGAAATCAAATACCCCATAGTCCTTGCTGCATCTCAAGTAAACTCTTCTCATCACATTCGAACAATCTGAACACATTTCGCAGTCTCATCATACTCACCCCATAGTCATCCAATCACAAATTCCTTTAACAGGGACACCACCGGACATATAAGTCCCATAAACACGTGTTCATATAACCGAAATCTCCGTGCTCAAGCCACCGTCAAAACCCGGCTTCAAGTCCTCCAAACTGGCCCATAATCAGCATGCCAAAATCACATCTCGTACCTCAACCATGGAATCACAAGCCGTCGGCACACAACCGATACCGAGCGCTTATATGTGCATACGAATGCGTGAAAGGAATTCAAAGAGTTACGCTTCAAGCTGAATCAATGTCGCACGATAATAAAAGAAAGATGTGAAGTATATCCTAAGTGTCCTATAGCCTCTCGAAGAGAGGTATGGACGTCATCATACCATTCCGCAAAACTCTACTAGACACTTGCTAATGACTTGTAGAACCTATGAACCTAGAGCTCTGATACCACCTTGTCACGACCCAAAATCCGACTAATCGTGATGGCACCTAACCCAACCCACTAGGTAAGCCAATTAACCACTAACCAATTCCAATAACAGTTAATAAAGCAATTAAGTAAATAAATATATGAATCTAATGCATTCCCCATGAACTGGTAGTACAAATCATGAGCTTCTAATAATAGAGTTTACAAAGTGAAAATGAAATAAATACATAGTCTGTTTGAATATTACATAAACAAATTTTTACAGATCTAAAGCTACCACGAACAAGAGGCTGCTACAGCCGAGACGCAGGTACATCTTCAATATAGCTCCCATCGATCACAACAACATCAACATTCTACACCCAAGGTGCAGAAGT
Organism: Nicotiana otophora; assembly: GCA_000715115.1. Taxonomy (NCBI): domain Eukaryota; kingdom Viridiplantae; phylum Streptophyta; class Magnoliopsida; order Solanales; family Solanaceae; genus Nicotiana; species Nicotiana otophora. The sequence continues at coordinate 140,854 of AWOL01S0018237.1, forward strand.
GTAGTATGAGTACAACCGACCCCATGTACTCAATAAGTAACAAACCTAACTTTAGGTTGAAAGTAGTGACGAGCTTGTACCAAGGTCGGGTCCCAACTTCAATAACAAACAGTAGTTCATAACAACATAAAATAAGTAATACCAGATGTAACTCAACAATCAAATGCTCAACAAAAACATGATTTCTGAAAATAGTTCAGCATTTCAAGTACTTCAATGAAAACCCAAATCTCTCTAACCCAACCCAGCCATACAGGTCGCCAAAACCTAAGAGCATTGCTAGGAAACACCTGCGGAGACTAGCCATATCATAAGTACCCAAAGAACTGATTATATCCATTACTGTGCTGATCTAACCTACTACCGCGCTGTCCTATTTCTCCAAGTCCCTTCCAAATTGCTTTCAAATTGATACTTCTCCTTGCTGGAACACCACACAAAAGACCCTAGTATAACACCCCAACGCCCTAAGGCCCATACGTCGCTAAAGTCCTTCTTAAGCACCCCAAAGCACCACAACCGCGATACCCACTCTAATGAGTCCTTATGTGAACCTAAAACTGTTTCCTTCACCTTCTCAATGCTGAAATGCATAATCCACAACGGTATATAACGCCACAAGTCTCGACACCATCCCATGTAACTCTCAGTTTCTAGCCATATACAAATCTTGAAAATTCCAAATCGCTACATATAAATCTTGAATCCATTAGAACCATTCTCGAGAGTCATCCACTCTACTCAAATCTCAATTAAACCGACCAAACAGACCGAACGACCTATGCCCCATTGGCACACCAACCCCTTTAAGGAGTAACCCACACTTCTAAGCAACCGAACAAATTCCTATTCCATATACACTACATCCTTCACGAATAACCACTCAATTATTTTGTGACACATATACCCATAAAGTGTAATACAAACTGTATCCAGAAATTCCTTTACCCGAGTCATCCTCGATCTCGACCCCTGCAACTCATAACTATTTCACCATTATACCCCAAAACGAAACAAATACAACACATAACCGTGCAATGAACTAGTCGATAGCAGACTCCCCCACTTGGCTCAAAGCCACAAAACAGAACACTTGATAACATCACGATACCCATACTCAATTACTGCCAGAATCCCGTAATGAAATTCAACTAAATCCTTTGCAAGCCCATGTAACACAAACCATATAATACCTCAAATCATCTGCAAACCTCGCATTCACCGTTGTATAGTCAAGCCAACTTCCATAAGCGATCCAAACTCAAATTGCAACATATATCATTCACTGGTTTTAAAGAACTCTCTACAAAACATCATAAGGACCACACAATCTCAGGACACCTCGCAGGATATAACCCGCCTGCTTTGCCTCAAACCGACATCTCTCTATACCCTTCCATAGTCACGACTACTACGCAATCACTTAATCTTCTTGATTCTGAACTCATCAACAAGACATGAGAATCTTCTTCACTCCACAACTAAACAACATGAGAGATCCCTCAACACACCTATAACTAGAGACCATACGCAAAATTAAGACAGAAATCAAATACCCCATAGTCCTTGCTGCATCCCAAGTAAACTCTTCTCATCACATTCGAACAATCTGAACACATTTCGCAGTCTCATCATACTCACCCCATAGTCATCCAATCATAAATTCCTCTAACAGGGACACCACCGGACATATAAGTCCCATAAACATGTGTTCACACAACCGAAATCTCCGTGCTCAAGCCACCGTCACAACCTGGCCTCAATTCCTCCAGACTGGCCCATCATCAGCACGCCAAAATCACATCTCGTACCTCAACCATGGAATCACAAGCCATCGGCACACAACCAATACCGAGCGCTTACATGTGCATACCAATACATGGAAAAAATTCAAAGAGTTACGCTTCAAGCTGAATCAATGTCGCACGATAATGAAAGAAAGATGGGAAATATATCCTAAATGTCCTATAGCCTCTCGAAGAGAGGTATGGACGTCATCATACCAATCCGCAAAACTCTACTAGACACTTGCTAATGACTTGTAGAACATATGAACCTAGAGCTCTGATACCACCTTTTCACGACCCAAAATCCGACTAGTCGTGATGGCACCTAACCCAACCCACTAGGTAAGCCAATTAACCACTAACCAATTCCAATAACAGTTAATAAAGCAATTAAGTAAAGAAATATATGAATTTAATACATTCCCCATGAACTGGTAGTACAAATCACGAGCTTCTAAGAATAGAGTTTACAAAGTGAAAATGAAATAAATACATAGTCTGTTTGAATATTACATAAACAGAGTTTTAAAGATCTAAAGCTACCACGAACAAGAGGCAGCTACAGCCGAGACGCAGGTACATCTTCAATCTAGCTCCCATCGATCACAGCAACATCAGCAGCCAACATTCTACACCCAAGGTGCAGAAGTGTAGTATGAGTACAACCGACCCCATGTACTCAATAAGTAACAAACCTAACTTTAGGTTAAAAGTAGTGACGAGCTTGTACCAAGGTCAGGTCCCAACTTCAATAACCAACAGTAGTTCATAACAACATAAAACAAGTAATACCAGATGTAACTCAACAATCAAATGCTCAACAAAAACATGATTTCTGAAAATAGTTCTGCCTTTCAAGTACTTCAATGAAAACCCAAATCTCTCTAACTCAACCCAGCCACACAGGTCGCCAAAACCTAAGAGCATTGCTACAAAACACCTGCGGAGACTAGCCACATCATAAGTACCCAAAGAACTGATTATATCCATTACTGTGCTGATCCAACCTACTACCGTACTGTCCTATTTCTCCAAGTCCCTTCCAAATTGCCTTCATATTGATACTTCTCCTTGCTGGAATACCACGATCCTTAACCAAGATTCACCACACAAGAGACCCTAGTATAAAACCCCAACGCCCTAAGGCCTATACGTCGCTAACTTCCTTCTTAAGCACCACAACCGCGACACCCACTCTAACGAGACCATATGTGAACCTAAAACTGTTTCCTTCACCTTCTTGATGCTGAAATGCATAATCCAGAACGGTATATAACGCCACAAGTCTCGACACCATCCCATGTAGCTCTCAGTTTCTAGCCATATACAAATTTTGAAAATTCCAAATCGCTACATATAAATCATGAATCCATTAGAACCATTCTCGAGAGTCATCCACTCTACTCAAATCTCAATTAAACCGACCAAACGGACCAAACGACCTATGCCCCATTAGCACACGAACCTCTTAAAGGAGTAACCCACACTTCTAAGCAACCGAACAAATTCCTATTCCATATACACTACATCCTTTGCGAATAACCACTCAATTATTTTGTGATTCGCATATACCCATAAAGTGTAATACAACCTGTATCCAGAAATTCCTTTACCTGAGTCATCCTCGATCTCGACCCCTGCAACTCATAACTATTTTACCATTATACCCCGAACTGAAACCAATACAACACATAACTGTACAATGAACTAGTCGATAGCAGACTCCCCCACTTGGCGCAAAGCCACAAAACAAAACACTCGATAACATCACGATACCCACACTCTATTACTGCCAGAATCCCGCACTGAAATTCAACTAAATCCTTCTCAAGCCCATGTAACACACACCATATAATACCTCAAATCATCTCCAAACATCGCATTCACCCTTGTATAGTCAAGCCAACTTCCATAAGCGATCCAAACCCAAATTGCAACATATATCATTCACTGGTTTTAAAGAACTCTCTAGAAAACATCATAAGGACCACACAACCTCAGGACACCTCGCAGGAGATAACCCGCCTGCTCTGCCTCAAACCAACATCTCTCTATACCCTTCCACAGTCAGGACTACTATGCAATCACTTAATCTTCTTGATTCTGAACTCATCAACAAAACATGAGAATCTACTTCACTCCATAACTAAACAACATGAGAGATCCCTCAACAAACCCATAACCCGAGACCATACGCCAAAGCAAGAAAGAAATCAAATACCCTATAGTCCTTACTGTATCTCAAGTAAACTCTTCTCATCACATTCGAACAATCTGAACACATTTCGCAGTCTCATCATACTCACCCCATAGTCATCCAATCACAAATTCCTTTAACAGGAACACCACCGGACATATAAGTCCCATAAACACGTGTTCATATAACCGAAATCTCCATGCTCAAGCCACCGTCAAAACCCGGCTTCAAGTCCTCCAGACTGGCCCATAATCAGCATGCCAAAATCACATCTCGTACCTCAACCATGGAATCACAAGCCGTCGGCACGCAACCGATACCGAGCGCTTACATATGCATACGAATGCGTGGAAGGAATTCAAAGAGTTACGCTTCAAGCTGAATCAATGTCGCACGATAATGAAACAAAGATGGGAAGTATATCCTAAATGTCCTATAGCCTCTCGAAGAGAGGTATGGACGTCATCATACCAATCCGCAAAACTCTACTAGACACTTGCTAATGACTTGTAGAACCTATGAACCTAGAGCTCTAATACCACCTTGTCACTACCCAAAATCCAACTAGTCGTGATGGTACCTAACCCAACCCACTAGGTAAGCCAATTAACCACTAACCAATTCCAATAACAGTTAATAAAACAATTAAGTAAAGAAATATATGAATCTAATGCATTCCCCATGAACTGGTAGTACAAATCATGAGCTTCTAAGAATAGAGTTTACAAAGTGAAAATGAAATAAATACATAGTCTGTTTGAATATTACATAAATATAGTTTTACAGATCTAAAGCTACCACTTACAAGAGGCAGCTACAGCCGAGACGCAGGTACATCTTTAAACTAGCTCCCATCGATCATAGCAACATCAGCAACCAACATTCTACACCCGAGGTGCAAAAGTGTAGTATGAGTACAACCGATCCCATGTACTCAATAAGTAACAAACCTAACTTTAAGTTGAAAGTAGTGACGAGCTTGTACCAAGGTCGGGTCCCAACTTCAATAACCAACAGTAGTTCATAACAACATAAAACAAGTAATACCAGATGTAACTCAACAATCAAATGCTCAACAAAAACATGATTTTTGAAAATAGTTCTGCCTTTCAAGTACTTCAATGAAAACCCAAATCTTTTACTAGAGTTACCAAAAATATGTATAAGTTTGAAAATAATAATTTTTCCCGAAATCCTTTCTATAATAAATAAGATGTTTTATTTTCTTTCCAGATAACTAGTGTAAAACAAATGCATCACTATGCCCATCTGTCAACATGTGTGAGAAATCATGAATGATGTGATACCTTATAATATGAGAAAACTACATCTTTATGCCTGTAATATCATGTGTGCATGTAATTGCAATGTATCTCAGAGATGAATCATGTACTCACACTCTCAGAGTACTCAATCTCATTGTCTCGCACTCTCTCACACTATGCTCAGCACACTCAATCACTCAGCACTGTACAATACCCGTTGTGGCCTGCAGCCCAATCCACATTTATAGTCGACTGCACTCATTGAGGGTGAGCAGACTCCGGAGGGGCTCCTTAAGCTCAAGCGCTATATTGCTGCGGCGTGCAACCCGATCCAATATTGTTGCGGAGTGCAATCCGATCCCATGATATATATATATATATATATATATATATATATATAGCCCGAAGGCTCGTTGTGGCGTGCAACCCGATCCATATAAAATATAATCAATATAATATGTTACGGTGCGTATCCCGATACCAAAATGGCAATATAACATGCTGCGACGTGCAGCCCGATCCCAAAATATCAATCTCACTCAGGCCCTCGGCCTCACTCAGTCATCACTCTCCAGTCTCACTCACGGGCTCACAATGCCATGAAACTAGCCCGACAACAATGATATAATGTATCAATAAATAACTGAGACTGTGATATGATATAAATGCATGAATATGACTAAGTACGAAATATCAATAAAATCAGTGAAATAACAGCAAGAAATGACCACTATGGGTCCTAGCAGTATCGTCATAAAGCCTAAACATGGTATCTAGAATGATTGACAGCTCAATTACTTTATCACATGGTGAAAACACTGATATCAACAAAGTAGGACCACTATACAGTGCCATGGGAACAACAGAATCTCAATTCACATGGTGCACGCTTACACGCCCGTCACCTAGCATGTGCGTCACCTCAACACCAGTCACATAACACGTATTTAGGGTTTTCATACTCTCAGCTCCAAGATTAGAAGAGTTACTTACCTCGAACAAGCCAATACTCATGCCGAGCAAGCCAAGCGATGCTCCAACATTGCCATCACACGCGTTCTGACCTTCGAACGTCTCAAAACTAACCAAAAATAACTCAAATACATCAAACAATGCTAAAGGAACCAATCTCGATCGATAAAGATCAAATCTTGAATCGAAAACCCAAAATCGGCCAAACACCCAACCCAGGCCTGCACCTCGGAACCCGACAAAATTTGTAAAGTTCAACAACTCATTCAATTATCAGTCCAACCATACTAGTTTTACTCAAATCCGACTCCAATTTGATGTTCGAGACTCAACAATTCATATTATGAAAATTTAGGCCAAGACCCCCAATTTCCTCTTTATAATTCATCAACCAAATGCTAAAAGCGAAGATAGATTCATGAAACATAACCAAAATCAAGTAGAGAACACTTACCCCAATTTATATGGAGAACATTGCTTCAAGAATCGCCTCAATCCGAGCTCCGTAGCTCCCAAAAATGTAAAAATGGCCGAAAACCTCGAAATAGAGTACTGTATACTTCTGCCCTGGCATCCTCTTACGCGAACGCGGTAGAAGCCTAGCGTTCGCAAAGCACAAATCCACACTGCCTCACTTGGCACTATGCATTCGCAGCGAAACCCTTGCGAACGCGGACAACTCCCTACGAACGCGATGAAGAATTCATATAGACTGACCAACCCCCGCTCAACACTACGCGAACGTATAGCCATGGTCGCGGACGCGAAGACTACAATTTTCAATCTAGTGCGAACGCGACCTCAGAACCGCGAACGCGAAGAACAAATTGATGAACTGACCAAACACCTTTCGCGGATAGTGGCCAAGCTTTCGCGATCGCGAAGAACGTTAGAAGAAACAGGTAACAGCAAAAAACCAGCAATGCAAAAACCATTTGAAATGATCTAAACTCATTCAGAAATGCACCCGAGCCCCTCGGGACCCCGTTCAAATGTACCAACAAATCCCATAACATAATACGGACCTACTCTAGGCCTCAAATCACACATACCAGTATCAAAACGATGAATCGCACCTCAAATCAAAATCTATAAACTTTGAAACTTCAAACTTCCACAACCGATGCCGAAACCTAACAAATCACGTCCGATTGACCTCAAATTTTTCACACAAGTCACGTTCGACATTACGGACCTGGTCCAACTTTCAGAATCGGAATCCGACCCCGATATCAAAAAGTCCACTCCCAGTCAATCCTTCTAAAATTCCACCTTTTGCCATTTCAAGTCAAATTCTACTATGGACCTCCAAATCACAATCCGGACGTGCTCCTAAGTCCAAAATCACCCAACGGACTTACCAAAATCATCAAAACTCCGATCCGGATTCAGATTCATTAAAAGTCAAACTTGGTCAACTCTTTAAAATTTAAAGCTCCCTAGTTGAGAATCATTCTTCCAAATCAGTCCCGAATAACTTGAAAACCAAACCGACAATTCACATAAGTCAAAATACAACATACGGAACTACTCATGCTTGTAAACTACTGAGCGAAGTACAAATGCTCAAAATGACTGGTCGGGTCATTACAAATATTTTACACTTCACTTTCATATTCTTAATCATATTTGCACGACCCAATACGTGACTGGAGGGGACGCTAAGTGCCTCTATCCTCCCATCCCTTCGATGAAGCATGGTTTTTTCTTTTTGAGCTTTTTTTAGTGCAAGCACCTTCAAGGCAGAATGTGTATTATTGTGGTTTATAGTGGCATCTAGGTATGCAGTGGCTGAAATGATATATAAAAAAAATAATATAAAGGGGTAAACGTTTGACAATATTGTTATTTGAGTGAAGTTTCCATAGGAGCTGAATCTTAAAGCCAAAAAGGCTTCAAGAATGATAGTCTTCGACACGCGCTTTAGACGTGCTTCGAACAAAGATGATCTTCGAAGGTAAGAATAATTAGGATCAGAATATTTAATAGGCCAAGTGTAGTATCTCCGAGTGACTGTCTGTGTAGAGCGCATGTTGGCAATGACAATACTTTACCTGTGTTATTCACTCAATCATGTAAACAATTAACATCTTTTGTATCTTCAATTAATTGTAATATTCTGACATCATAATTTTGTGGATTCCACGAAGGTCATAAGATAGCCAAAGTTTAAGCGTGGGAAAGGAGAGGAGCGATGGATTCCTTGGCACAAGGCATGTCAAGGCATGGGCACGGGCACACACGAGGTCAAGGCATATGCAGGAAGCAAGACGCCAAGAAAAAGGGTTGGGGGCTTACCTGGTGCCTAACTCGTAAGGATGGCATGACGCGTGTGAATGGTAGACGAGCATCTGAGCTTTTCGGGGCATGGAAGAACATTATAGCCTATGAGTACTAGAGTCTTGGTGATTTATAAGAGTTGTGGGAGCATAATGAGTATGTGAATAATGCCAAATACAACAAATATAATATATTTTACTATGGAACGTTGTTGAGTATTTTAGAAGGATCTAGAGGTTGATGGAGCATAATGTGTCTAAAAGACTTCAGGTTATGTTGGCCAACGGCCTACTAACAAAGTTGAACAAGCCAGAAAGTTGCAGGAGATTTTAGAAAAGCCTAGGAGGAGTATAAAGTAGAGTTTTCAGTTCGGTGATGATAGATTTTAAGTAGTTTCTTTATGAAACTTATAAGTGCTCTTAAACTCTTCGAGTCAGCCTATAAACGGCAAGTCACTTTTACAACCTTGTGAGTGCTTATAGCTTTGTGTGATAAATCGGGTGGGCATTCCCCATTATTCCCCAATCTTGTTGCTGGTTTTTCTTTTGAATTCTAAGTGTTGTTGGCTAGTTAAACACCATAACTGTTCTAATGATGCTTTCTATCGCTCTTAAGGCATACTTGGATGCTTGTTGAGGCTTTTACAAAGGTCAAGGCACCACTATGGAAGGTTGAACTTTGCATCTATGAATAGGATAGTAGGTCTAAGTGTTGAGAAGCAAGTAAATAATTAGGTAGGCGACAAAGTGATATCGGAGCATACTTACTGGGATATAAAATGTGAAGCCAGGGATCTAACTAGAGTAGATTCGCATTGTTGTGGGAGTATACATAGGTAATGATGGAGTATCATGCACTCATGGTGAGAAACTTTGGCAAGTCAGAAAGAGCGTGTTAGTGTGGTGCATGGGCGCGAGAACGTGTTCATCGAGAAAATAAAGAATGAGCGGCTCGAGTCGAGCAAGAAAGTGAGAGGTTATTTCCATGAGGAACGAGAGATTGACAATAATTAATAGATGAGGCGGCGGAGCCGCCACCACATGATACTCCCAACAAGTTGCCTTGTTGGCGGTAGGTGACTTAGCTGTCAAGAAATGCTAGAGACAGTAGAAAGGGTCGTATTCATGCCCGAGTCACACGCATTGGTGGGGATTGATAGCCTCGAAGGTTAAGTATAAAGGAGATTCTCACCATGAATGAGGGTCGCAATGAGCGCATGCATGCCTTAGAGGCTAAGATGATCAGGGGTGGATGCACCGTGCCTTGGGATAGCACTTCGTTAGAAAATTTAATGCAAAGACAAAATATCGAATATAACTACCAAATCTTGAATAAAACAAATTTGGGTCGGCTAGAAGCGCCCCCGCTGATCATGTTAACCTCATATAATCTCATGTTAAGCTAGTATTAGACAAAATAAATAAAAGGTACTAGAACTTTTTTGTATTTTCTACATATGTATAAATCATTAAAAAACTTACAACGGCTAGAAATGCATAGCTCACAGTGTGAAAGTAACATGGCATGCATCTCAACTAAGAGGTTTCGCTTATGTAAATTCTTTTTTCACTATGTCCTATTTTCTTGCCAAGTCATCACAAATCTTCAAAATAATTTCTTTAAAGTTAACTTTAAGTCTTACCTCATCCTTTTTTCACACCTTCAATGATCGTGATTTTACATCTATGAATCGATACATTTAGCAATCAACGCAGGACATGATCAAACCATCTTAAGCGATATTTTTTATTTTATTATCGATGTGCATTACTTGAACCTTCTCGTGAATGTGTTTATTAATTTTTGTACAATCTTGTATGGCCTCACATCCATTTTAGCTTCTGCAACTGAGCAACACTCCAATGTGTCAAGTATAAAATATTACTGGTCTTATAACAGTTGTATATAAAACTAACGTTTCACTTTGGGTTAGCATTTTGTTCACATAATATTACGATAATACTCTATTACAACCATTCAATTTTTATTAATAATTAATATATTCATCTATCATTTTATTCTTTTGGTGCAGTGAGCCTGGATAGAGGAACCATAATCCTATATAATGTCACCATAATCTTGTGTTGACTAAATTTGCAATGCATATATTCAATATTACTTCTACTTATTTTAAAATTGTTACGTTCTAATGTTCGTTTCCTCACTTCTAGTTCTTGGTGGACACCCTTCATACTTTCAAAAATTAGCACAATATTATTGGCAAATAGCATATAATGTGGGACATTATTGATATGTTTGGTTAACTCGTCCATAACTTGGGTAAATAAGTACGAGCTCAATGTCAATCTTTGGTGTAAACTCAGTTTCCCAAGCTATCTTTGTACCTCCTACTATTGTTTTCATGCTAGAGACGACTTCGTTATATATGTCTTTTTCCCCCCTTATATTTAATATAATTTGTTTTTTGGTACACACCAAAGGTCCTTTCAAGGTTCTCTATTATATGATTTTCTATATTAATGAACACCATGTGCAAATCATTTTTTCTTTTGTTCATTCATAACTTGCATCATTCTCTTTAGAAAATATATAGTCTCTATTGTAGAACCACCTATATAAATCCAAATTTGTTCTTTGTGCTATATCTATATTTTATTACTTTTTCCTAGAGTTTTATTGTATTACTCATAAGTTTAATGCCACGTTAGTTAAAACTTTGAATGTCTCTTTTATTTTTATATAATTTGGAATTAGATATTTTTTCTTTCTCGTCGAGCAACACACATCTCTTCTCAGTATAACATTGAATAGTATGGTAATATCACGACCCAAAGTCTCTCCAAGGCCGTAATGGCAACTAGACTACCCATTAGGTGAACCAACAAACAATTCACAAATTCAAATCTCATAACACCATAACTAAGTCTAAATAGAGATAATAACACAGTACAAGTCTAAAGTTGTCAATGCAAGTGTAGAAATAACCAAACTACCCGAGCCCGGAAACTTGTGTCATGACGTCATGAGCTCTAATAGTATCATAAAATATAAATATCTAAATATTACATCACTATCTGACACAAATAAAACAGTAATTTTGAAAGTGACTTCTTGCACTGTTATCGAATAAACAGCTTTACCTCGAGTCTCCAAGACTACAATTAAATGGTCTCCTAGGTTTCACTAGTATCAGGCTCAATATCTGCACAAAAATCTACAGAAATGGAATATGAGTACAAGCAACATATTACTAAGTAAATATCATGATAAATCCCACGAAGCAGTGCCAAAATATTGTCAAGAAGATACAGTTCATAAGTATACACAATAACATAAGAAAAGCATAGAAGCAGTGTATAAAATATGCATAGTTTGAGCATGAGATTAAATACATGTTTTCATCAACTATCTAGTCTAATGCACATGCCAATGCATCTAAATACAACATATACAAGGATGTGCAAAAGTATCATCTTTACGTCTGCATTACAAAGAGCCAAATATCAAGGGCATTTTAAAAACGCTCAATCTTTACAGTTATCTTGTACTAGACCAAGTTTCCAACAATATCTGCACATATATCCAAAATCCACAAAGCAAAAAGTATGGACAACTCGCATGCATCTCATAATAAGGGCATGAACTAATCACGTGCTATAATTACATCGAGGTTTGGACCTATTATGAAAGTATAAATGATTATATCTATTCCGACATACATATCTATATAATATTTAACTAGCATGTGAAGGACACCTATAACATTATACAAGCATGGAGAAAATGTTAAATAGTCATGCAACTAGTAAAGAATTTAAAAACCGTAAAGCATGTAATGAGTATAAGCATATCAAACTACCCCAACATGAATAAAGTCGGTACACGCATGTGCGCTCGTCATCTCACATATGCATTACCTCAAACACGTAGAACATATTAAACAAGTTCACTTAGGAAAAATTCCCTCAAGATGGAGTCAACCAAGATACTTACTTTAATCTGGGCAAGAGTCAACCTTCAAATATCGCTTTACCTTGCTCCGAAGCCTCCAAATGTTTATAATCTCCCCAAAAGTGCTAAACGATGTCAAATATAGTCGTATGACTCATTTCCATAAGAAAAGATTCAATCTTGGTCAAAGTCGATATAAGTACGGGTCTGCGTGGTCAAACCTCAAAACAAATGTCAAATGCGGTTAGTTATAACCTCTCGAGTTCAAATATAATTAGATTTTCAATTCGAGTCCAAATCGGTATTCGAATTCGAAAAAGTACTTCATTTTCTTTAAGTTAAAATCCAAATATTTACCTTTTGATTTAATGATTTAGGTGTTACAATTCATAGATACTCATAATACATCATTACAATTATGTGTGGATTACTTACCCTCAAGATGCAGGTGAAAATTAGTGACGGGTTCCCAGAAATCAAACTGTTACGACCCGGAATTCCCACCATCGGGACCGTGATGGCGCCTAACATTCCACTTGCTAGGCAAGCCGACGTTAGAGAATTATTAAGCCAGTCCTTATTCAATTCAGTAAATAACAGCAAATAAACTAAAATAAAATACAGCGAGTGCGGAATAATATAAAAACTTCATTAATTACTACTACCCGGATCTGGAGTCATAATTTCACGAACTTTTAGGATTTACTACAAGTACGAGTCTGAAAGAAATACAACTGTTAGAACGAAAGGAACAATAAAGAAAAAAAAAGATAGACGGGGACTTCAAGGTCTGCGAACGCCAACAGGTCTACCTTGAGTCTCCGATGAACTAGTCCGAGCTGCTACGCCTCTCGATCCTCTGGGACCAATACCAAAATCTACACAGGAAGTGCAAAGTGCAGTATCAGTATAACCGACCCCATGTATTGGTAAGTGTCGAGCCTAACCTCGACGAAGTAGTGATGAGGCTATGACAAGACACCTACATAACAAACCTGTGCAATTTAACAGCATATGTACAAATAATAGCTAAACATGTATTATTGGGAGGGCGATCATATTGAGGGGAATAGGAGATAGAGAACTACAGCAGAATGGTAACTTGAACAACCAATATACGATGAACCAATAAGAACAAGTAAATACAATAAAGGAAAAATGCACGACATCACCCTTCGTGCTTGTACTCTCAACCTCACCATAAAATCAATTGAAACGGAACAGCATCACCCTTCATGTATTAACTCTCATAACATAGAACAACATCACCCTTCGTGCATTAATACTAACAATATGGCACGGCATCATCCTTCGTGTATTTACACTCACAATATGGCACGGCATCACCCTTCGTGCATTAACACTATCCCTTACCATAATGCAATGAACAAATAATAACAGGGAGAGAATAACAAGTACAAGCCTTACTTCAACATTTGGTTCCACAATATCAACCTCAACTTCGGAATCAATACTCAATTATCACCAGAAAATCCATAAACATGATAAGAATGATCAATTTAACAATACTAGTCTAAACATGGATAACATGAACAAAGGAAGCTATAATTGCAAGAAACCAAGCCCCACCCGCATGCTTTAACCCGACTACAACGTATAAGTACTCGTCACCTCACATATACGTTGTTCCCTAACATTTAAACATATAGCAAATAGAAAAAATAAATCCTATTCGCTCAAGTCATGGTCAACCACGACACATACCTCGCTCCGAAGACCAAACTCAAACCTCAACCACGATTTTTCCTTTAGAATCCATCTCCAAACCACTCATATCTAACCACAAATGACTTAATAATATCAATTATTGCTAAAAGAATCAATTACAATGCATAAATTTAGATTTCCCAAACTTTCCCCCAAAGAGTCAAAAATTGACCCTGGGCCTGCTTGGTCAAAACCCGAGGTTCGGACCAAAATTCATTTACCCATTCACCCCGAGCCCGATTATATAATTAGTTTCGAAATTCGAACCCAAATTGAGGTCTAAATCCCCAATTTGCAAAAACCCCCAATTCTTCCTAAATCCCTAGTTTTATACCATGAAAGAATAAAGATTAGGGCTAGGCATTTAATGGGTGATGATAGAAATGGAAGAAAATAAGTTAAAGGGTACAAACATATGAATTGGTGTTGAGTTTTCCCTTCACAATTGCAGTTAGGCCGAGCTCTAATTGAAAGTTTATGAAACATGGGTAAAATCCCGTTTTTGAAATGTTTTAAGGTCTAGACGTCAGACCTTCTTCGCGTTCGCGAAGGGCCTGCCGCGTTCGCGATGTGCAGCAGCCCAAATGGCTTTCACGTTCGCAAGTTCCTCTTGGCGTTCGCGAAGGCTGTTCCCCCCTAGCCTCCGCGTTCGCGAGCCAGTGCTCGAGTTTGCGTAGAAGAACGAGTGTCCCCTCTCCCAGGTCTCTCAAGCTTCGCGTTCGCGCGAAGCTGGTCGCGTTCGTGAAAGGTAAGGCCCCCACTGCTTCAAGTTCGTGACCCATATACCGCGTTCGCGATGTAGAAAATCTTCCCCAACCCAGTTCATTCTTCGCGTTCGCGAGAGTACCTTTGCGAACTCGAAGAAGAACACACCAGATATCAGCTGAATCAAAACATCTGATTTTGTTTCTAAGTCCAATTCATCCCGTAGCCTATCCGAAACTCACCCGAGCCCTCGGGGCTCCGAACCAAACATGCACACAAGTCCTAAAATATTGTACGAACTCGCTCGCGCTATCAAAACACCAAAATAATGCCTAGAACTACTAATCGGACACCAAATCAAATGAAATTTTTAAGAAAATATTAAAACTTCTATTTTCACAACCGAACGTCTGAATCACGTCAAACTAACTCCGTTTCTCACCAAATTTCACAGACAAGTCATAAATATAATAATGGACCTGTACCGGGCTCCGGAACTAAAATATGAACCCGGTATTAACAAGACCAAACATAAGTCACTTCTAAAAATCATTGAACTTTTAAACTTTTCAGCACAATTCCATATCTCGAGCTAGGGACCTCGAAATTCGATTCCGGGCATATGCCCAGGTCCCAAATTACGATACGGACCTACCGGGACCGTCTAAACATGAATCCGGGTCCGTTTAATGTAACCGTTGACCAAAGTCAACTCAAATTAATTTTTAAGACATAAATTCTATTTTTTCTCAGTTTTTAACATAAAATCTTTTCGGAAGAGCACCTAAACTGTGCACGTAAATCTAGGAAGGACAAAAGGAGGTTTTTGAGACCTCGAAACACAGAATTTGGTTCTAAAATATAAGATGACATATCGGGTCATCACATTCTCCACCTCTAAAATAACCGTTCGTCCTCGAACGGACATAGAAAAATACCTGAGCTAGTGAAAAGATGTGGATATCTACTCCACATATTTGACTCAGACTCCCAAGTAGCTTCCTCAACGAGCTGACCTCTCCACTACACTCGAACTGAAGGGTAACTCTTAGACCTCAGTTATCGAACCTGCCGAGCTAGAATAGTCACCGACTCCTCCTCATAAGTCAAATCCTTGTCCAATTGGACAGAGCTAAAATATAACACGTGGGACGGATCGCTATGATACATCCGGAGCATGGACACGTTTAACACCACATGAACTACTGATAATCCCGATGGCAATGCAAGCCTGTTAGCCACCTCTTCCACTCTCTCCAAAATCTCAAAAGGTCCAATATAGCTAGGGCTCAATTTGCCCTTCTTTCCGAATCTCATTACACCCTTCATGGGTGATACCCAGAGCAACACTCTCTCTCTGACCATGAATGCAACATCAGGAACTCTACGGTCGGCATAACTCTTCTGCCTGGACTGAGTTATGCGAAGTCGATCCTGAATAATCTTGATCTTATGCAAGGCATCCTATACTAGATCTGTACCCAACAACCGAGCATCCCCCGGCTCGAACCACCCAACTAGCGAACGGCATCGCCTATCATATAATGCCTCAAAGGGAGCCATCTGAATGCTCGACTGGTAGCTGTTATTGTAGGCAAAATCTGCAAGGGGCAAGAACTGATCCCACTATCCTCCGAAGTTTATAACACATGCGCGTAGCATATACTCCAAGATCTGAATAGTGCGCTCGGACTGTCCGTCCGTCTGAGGATGAAATGTTGTGCTCAACTCAATCTGCGTGCCCAACTTACGTTGTACTGCCCTCCAGAAGTGCGAGGTGAACTGCGTACCTCGATCAGAAATGATAGACACAGGCACACCGTGAAGACGGACGATCTCGTGGTAAATCTCTGCCAACCGCTCCGAAGAATAGGTAACTGCCACATGAATGAAATGCGCTGACTTAGTCAGCCTGTCCACAATGACCCAAACTACATCGAACTTCCTCTGAGTCTGTGGGAGTCCAACAATAAAATCCATAGTGTTACACTCCCACTTCCACTCAGGAATCTTTATCTTCTGAAACAAACCATCAGGTCTCTGATGCTCGTACTTTACTTGCTGACAATTTAGATACTGAGCTACATATACAACTATATCCTTCTTCATCGTCCTCCACCAATAATGCTGCCGCAAGTCCTGGTACATCTTGGCGGCGTCCGGGTGAATAGCATATCGGGAACTATGGGCCTCCTAAAGAATCAACTCATGAAGTTCATCCATATTAGGCACACAAACACGATCCTTGCATCCTCAAAACTTCATCATCTCTAATGCGCTCGAACAAAGAAGACGGAGCGACTGTACAAGCTAGAACATGGCTGGGCTCTAAAATATCCAACCTCACAAACTGGTTGGCTAAAGGTCGGAACATCTAATGCAAGCAGCCCCTCACCGACTGGAATGAATGCAAGGCTACCCATACTCGCTGCCTTTCTACTCAAGGCGTTGGCCACCATATTGGCCTTCCCGGGGTGGTACAAAATAGTGATATCATAGTCTTTCAATAGTTCAAACCACCTCCTTTACCTCAAATTGAGATCCTTTTTCTTGAACAAATACTGAAGGATCTGATGATCCGTGAAAACCTCAAACGACACACCGTAAAGATAGTGCCTCTAAATCTTTAGCGCATGAACAATGGCTGCTAACTATAAGTCATGGACATGGTAATTCTTCTCATGAACCTTCAACTACCGCGACACATATACAATCACCCTGCCCTTCTACATTAATACCGCACCGAGCCCAATACGGGACGCATCACAATATACCGTGTAAGATCCTGAACCTGTGGGTAACACCAACATCGGCACTGTAGTCAAAGCAGTCTTGAGCTTCTGAAAGCTCTACTCGCACTCACCTGACCATCTGAACGGGGCACCCTTCCGGGTCAACCTAGTCAACGGGGCTATTATAGATGAAAAACCCTCCACAAATTGACGGTAATAGCCCGTCAACACAAGAAACTCCTGATCTCTATAGTTGAAGTGGGTCTAGACCAGTTCTGAACTGCCTCAATCTTCATAGGATCTACCTGAATGCCCTCTGCTGATACAACGTGCCCCAAGAGAGTGACTGAATCCAACCAAAACTCGCACTTTGAAAATTTAGCATACAACTGGCTGGCTCTCAGAGTCTGAAGTACAATCCTGAGATGTTGCTCATGCTCCTCTCGACTGCGGGAGTAGATCAATATATCATTAATAAACACGATCATAAAGGAGTCCAAAAAAGGCTTGAACATTCAGTTCATCAAATCCATGAATGTTGCTGGGGCATTTGTCAACCCAAAGGACATCACCAGAAACTCATAATGCCCGTAACGAGTCCGAAACGCTGTCTGAGGGACATCGGATGCCCTAATCATCAACTGATGGTAGCCATATCTCAAATCAATCTTCGAAAATACCTTGGCACCCTGAAGCTGATCAAATAAATCATCAATCCTTAGCAATGGATACTTGTTCTTGATGGTGACTTTGTTCAACTACCGATAATCTATGCATATCCTCATCGATCCATCCTTCTTCTTCACAAACAACACAGGTGCACCCTAGGGCAAGACACTAGGTCTAATGAAGCCCTTATCAAGCATATCTTGCAATTGTTCCTCTAGTTCTTTCAACTCTGGCGGGGCCATACGGTATGAGTGAATGGAAATGGGTTGAGTGCCCGGAGCCAAGTTAATACAGATATCAATATCCCCATCGGGTAGCATCCCCGGCAGGTCTGCAGGAAACACCTCTGGGAACTCACGAACAACTCACCGAATCCATGGAAGGAACCTCCCCACTAGAATCACGGACATAAGCCAAATAGGCCAGACACCCCTTCTCGACCATATGCCGAGCCTTCATATAAGAAATAACCCTACTGGTAGAATGGCCAGGAGTCCTCTCCACTCTAATCGAGGCAACCCCGACAAGGCTAAGGTCACCGTCTTGGCGTGACAATCCAATATAGCATGATAAGGTGACAACCAATCCATACCCAAGATAACATCAAAATTAACCATATCGAGAAGTAGAAGATCTACACTAGTCTCAAGACTCCCAATGGTGACCACACACAAACGATAAACACGATCTACAATAATACCATCTCCCACAGGTGTGGACACATACACAGGAGCACTCAAAGAATCACGAGGCACAACCAAATATGAAGTAAAATAGGATGACACGTAGGAATAAGTAGAACCCAGATCAAATAGAACTGAAGCATCTCTACTGCAAACTGAAACAGTACATGTGATAGCAGCGTCAGATGACTCAGCCTCAGGACTGGCTGGAAAAGCATAACATCAGGGCTGGGCCCCATCACCCTGAACTACGTCCCTGGGATGGCCTCTAGCTGGCTGGCCTCCACCTCTACGGCCTGACCTCCACCTCTAACACCCTGACCTCCACCTCTAACAGTCTGGCCTCTACCTCTGGCTGCCTGACCCCTACTTCTGGTTGGCTTAGCAGGTCCTTCAATAAACCTCCTCACTCTCTCTCTCTCTCGGTAGGAAGCAGAAGAAGAGCATGACGGGCCAAATCCACAAAACGGGTCTCATACTGAGTAACAGCCATACTCCCATGCTGGAGACGCTCGAATTGACGGCGGTGCTCCTCTCTCAATGTGATCGGGAGAAACTTCTCTATAAAGAGCTGAGAGAACTGGTCCCAAGTAAGCGCAGGCAATCCAGTTGGTCTGTTCAACAAATAATCTCTCCACTATTTCTTGGCGGAACCACTCATCTGAAATGCAACTAAATCGACCCCATTAGTCTCCACTATACCCATGTTCCATAGCACCTCATTACAGCTGTCAAGATACTCATGGGGATCCTCTAAAGAAGAACCACTAAAGTGAATTGGAAAGATCTTGGTAAACCTGTCCAATCTCCATAAAGCCTCAGAAGACATAACTGACCCATCACCAGTCTGTGTCGCAACAACCGACTGAACTACTCCGACTGGATGAGCAGCTGGAGTATGATACCGGGGAGTCATCTGCTCCGGAGTGTGAGTAGCAGGAGTCTGGGCTCCTCCTCCAGCCTGAGAGACGGCTGGTGCCATGGGAAATGCGCTAGTCTGGGCCACACTCTCCATAAGGCCCACCAAACGGACCAAAGCATCCTAAAGCACTAAGGTGGAAATGAACCCCTCTGGGACCTGAGCTGGTCCGACAGAAACAACCTGGGCTGGAACCTCCTCATCAAACTCTACCTGAGGCTCCACCGCTAGTGCTGCTGCTCGAGCTCTAGGTTGAGCTTTGCCCCTTCCTCGGCCTCTAGCACGACCTTGGCCTCAACCTCTGCCCCTCGTAGGAGATGCCACTGGAGGCTTTTGCTGTTGCTCAGCTGAAGATGCGATACATGTCCTCGCCATCCACGAGAGAATAAGAGTAGAAGAGTTCAATTAGCATTGAGAGAACAAAAATCGCACGACAGAGAAGAATAGAAGTGAAATTTGTTCCTAAACTTCACAGTCTCTGGAATATAAGCACAGACGTCTCTGTACCGATCCTCTAGGCTCTACTAAGCCTGCTCGTGAATTGTGAGACCTAGACAAGCTAGTGCTCTGATACCAACTTGTCACGACCCGAAATTCCCACCGTCGGGACCATGATGGCGCCTAACATTCCACTTGCTAGGCAAGCCGATGTTAGAGTATTATTAAGCCAATCCTTATTCAATTTAGTAAATAACAGCAAATAAACTAAAATGAAATACAGCGAGTGCGGAATAATATAAAAACTTTATTAATTACTACCACCCGAATCTGGAGTCACAATTCACGAACTTCTAGGATTTACTACAAGTACGAGTCTAAAAGAAATACAATTGTTTGAACAAAAGAAATAGTAAAGAAAAATAAAGAAAATATAGACGGGGACTTCAAGGTCTGCGAACGCCAACAGATCTACCTTGAGTCTCCGATGAATCAGTTTGAGCTGCTACGCCTCTCGATCAGCTGGGACCAATACCAAAATATGCACAAGAAGTGCAGAGTACAGTATCAGTACAATCGACCCGATGTACTAGTAAGTGTCGAGCCTAACCTCGAGGAAGTAGTGACGCGGATATGACAAGACACCTACATAACAAACCTTTGCAATTTAACAGTATATGTACAAATAACAGCTAAACATGTACTATTGGGAGGGGGAATATGCTAAGGGGAATACCAGATAGAGAACTACAGCAGAATGGTAACTTGAACAGCCAATATACTATGAACCAATAAGAACAAGTAAATACAGTAAAGGAAAAATGTACGGCATCACCCTTCATGCTTTTACTCTTAACCTCACCATAAAATCAATAGAAACGGCACGGCATTACCCTTCGTGCATTAACTCTCATAACATGGTATGTCATCACCATTCATGCAGTAATACTCATAATATGGAACGGCATCACCCTTTGCGAATTAACACTCACAATATGGCACGACATCACCTTTCATGAATTAACACTCACAGTATGGCACGGTATCACCCTTCATGCATTGACACTCTCCCTTACCATAATGTAGTGAACAAATAATAACAGGGAGATAGAATAATAAGTACAAGCCTTACTTCAACATTTGCTTCCACAATAACAATTGCAACTTCGGAATCAATACTTAATTATCACCAGAAGATCCATAAACATGATAAGAACGATCAATTTAACAATACTAGCCTAAACATGGATAACATGAACAAAGAAAGCTATAATTGCAAGAAACCAAGACCCACCCGCATGCTTTAACCCGACTACAATGCATAAGTAGTCTTCACCTCACATATACGTTGTTCCCTAACATTTAAACATATAGCAAATAGACAAAACACGTCCTATTCCCTCAAGTCAAGGTTAACCACAACACTTACCTCGCTCCAAAGACCAAACTCAAAGCTCAACCACGGTTTTTTCTTTAGAATCCACCTCCAAACCACTCGTATCTAACCAAAAACGACTCAATAATATCAATCATTGCTAAAGGAATCAATTACAATGTATAAATTTAGATTTTCTAAACTTTTCCCCAAAAAGTCAAAAATCGACCCCGGGCCCGCTTGGTCAAAATCCAAAGTTCGGACCAAAATCTATTTACCCATTCACCTCCGAGCCCGATTATATAATTAGTTTCGGAATCCGAACTCAAATTGAGATCTAAATCCCCAATTTGCAAAAACCCGCAATTCTTCCTAAATCCCTAGTTTTATACCATGAAAAAATGAAGATTAGGGCTAGGAATTTAATGGGTGATGATAGAAATGGAAGAAAATAAGTTAAAGAATACAAACCTATGAATTGGTGTTGAGATTTCCCTTTAAAAGCGCACCTAGTCCGAGTTCTAATGGAGAATTTATGAAAAATGGGTAAAATCCCGTTTTTGAAATATTTTAAGGTCTGAGCGTAAAGCCTTCTTCGCGTTCACGGGAAGCTGGTCGCGTTCGCGAAAGGTAAGGTCCCCATTGCTTCACATTCACGACCTATCTACCGCGTTCGTAGTGAAGAAACTCTTCCCCATCCCAGTTCACTCTTCGCGTTCGCGAGAGTACCTTCACGAACGTAAAGAAGAACACACCAGATATCAGCTGAAGCAAAACATCAGATTTTGTTTCTAAGTCCAATTCCCCCCGTAGCCTTTCCGAAACTTACACGAGCCCTCGAGGCTCCGAACCAAATATGCACACAAGTCCTAAAACATCGTACGAACTCGCTCGCGCGATCAAAATACCGAAATAATGTCTAGAACTACGAATCAGATACCAAATCAAATGAAATTTTCAAGAAAACTTTAAAACTTCTATTTTCACAACCGAATGTCCGAATCATATCAAACTAACTCCGTTTCTCACCAAATGTTACACACAAGTCATAAATATAATAATGGACCTATACCGGGCTCAGGAACCAAAATACGGACTCGGTATCAATAAGACAAAATATCAGTCAATTCTAAAAATTATTAAAGTTTTAAACTTTTAATTTTCAACAAAATTCTATATCTCGAGCTAGGGACCTCGGAATTCGATTCCGGACATACACTCAGGTCCTAAATTATAATACAGACCTATCGGGACTGTCAAAATATAGATCCGGGTCTATTTACTCAAAACGCTGACCGAAGTCAACTCAAATTAATTTTTAAGGGAGAAATTCTTATTTTTCTCAGTTTTTAACATAAACGCTTTCCAGAAGAATACCCGGACTGTGTACCAAATCGAGAAAGGCCAAAATAAGGTTTTTGAGACCTAAAAATACAGAATTTGATTCTAAAATATAAGATGACCTATCGGGTCATCACACCAACAACAGTAAAATGAGTTCAAAATTTCAAAATTAGACGTTAAGTACCCTTTAAGCTAAAATGCAAATCACAATTGCAACCAACACTCATCGTGAAACATAGTAGCCAGTTACCCTGCGCAAACCGTGATGGGTTGCCATGTGATTGCAAAGGCCAAATGGCCTGGCTCCAGGTTTACGCAAATGCGAGCTAGACCATGATACCACAATCCCAATTACTTGTTCTTCACGATAGCAACCCATGGTGCATCTGATTGCGATGCAAAAAAATTGAACCAGCAAATATTAGCTTTTTCAACTTGCTTTTGAATGCATCGCAATACCTCTGAGGCCCTCGGGTATTAATTCGTGCATGCGTAAACATCCAAAAATACTATACAGATCTAACTTAGATCTCGAAACACACAATGAAGCTCATTTTTTTTAAATCGAGGACCTATGTCAACTTTTTGAACTTTAAAGTTTCAATTAGCATGCAAGTATACTAAAATGATGCCGAGCTTTTTTGGGAGCTGAATTACTCGTACCCGCAATTCTCAAATTACCATACTTACAGGAAGTCCTAAATTAAGGAAGGAGTGCTAAAACTCAAAATGGTCAATTAGGTTGTTACAAGTTAGCCACCATATTCCAACCTCTTCAAGACACTTCCACCATTATGGAGATACCATCTGAACAGCATACTATTCTAATATTATTATATTCTCATGGAATCTTCTGCTTCTTTGATATAGTTTTTAGTGTAGTTGAAGTCTCTATTATGCACTAATTTTGAAAAAGTAAAATGTCATTTTCATGGTTCGAACTATCGAATAAATAGATAAAATGAAAATGTTTGACACATATAGCTCCTTAGGTCTCTCGATTAAGCTCCATTATTTTCTAAGAGAGGTCGTGGGTTCAAACCCTTATAGTTGCATGTATGCTGTGTTTAAGATTTTGTGTCTTACCTACTAAAAAGTATGTATGTTGGTAGATTTGAACCATTGACCTCTTATATAGTTAGGGTAAACTAAACCAAATAGTAGTTTCTATGGGTGTTGTCCATTGTAGGTTTTCTCCCTATTTGTTTCTTTCATCTTCCACTACTAGAAATTCACTATTCTTTTACCGACGTTCCTATTAGAATTTCGTTGGAAATTGAAAAATTCCATACTTTTCAGGAACATTTCGATGTCTTCACCATGAAACTCCAAATGAATTTCCGACGGAGTTTCATAAATTAAGCTCGATAAGAAATGGTGAAGAATTGACTAAATTTCTAATGGAATACATCGGAAAACTAAATTAATATAAGTTCTATTTATTTTTGAAAAAGGGTCACATTTTCCCCCTCTGTTATCGAAAATAAGCTACATTCACCCTGGGGGAGGGGGGTAGGGTTAAATGGCTTGTTCCCAGCTTAAAAAAGACTGGTTGTCGAAAAAGTGAAACGCTCAATTTTTAATTAGTATGCACGCGACCCATACTAATAACTTACCGATTTAAAAAAAAAAAGGAAACTTGAACCCATTCCACCACTTCTTCACGTTCTTTACTCCATCTTCGTCACTTTCCTCCCTCCTCTATTACACAAGCAACACCCTTATTCCAGTAGGAACCACCACATTTTTCCAACATTTACCTTCAGAGCAAACTCCATTTATGTTACTTTCTTTCTCTCTAAAGAAACAATATAAACTTTCTTACTTCTTTTCTTTTTCTTTCTCATTCCCTTTATTTTCTTTTCTCTGTCAAAATCCCATAACTTAGCTCCAAAATTTAGAGACAACTACAAAATTGGTGATGAAGTTTGATGGTTGGTCACCCCTTTACTACTAATCTAATTCCTTCCTTTCTATGGACCTCTAATCAGAAAAAAATAATGAGCTCAAATAAACGTAAAAGGAAAGGGAAAAATGAAGTGTTTTATGGAAGGTAGAAATTTGTGATAATTTATGGTGGTGGTAGTATGTAAATTTTTGTTATGGATTTTATGAAGTTGGGTATTCTCATTTGGAGTTGTAGGGAAGAAGACCATGATGGAAAAAAGGAAATAACATAAATTAATGAGAAAAGAAAAAAAAAAAAAAAAAGAGGAAAGATTAAGAAAAAAAATTAAGTTTAGTTTTCCTTTTCTTTTTTGGAATGGGTGAGTTATTAGAATGGGTCGAGTGAGTTTTAATTAAAACTGGGCCAATCAGGGATAGCCAGGTGTCTATTTATGATGGGACCAAGCCACTTAAAATGTAAGGGTAGTTATACTAAAAAACTGAAATAGAGGGTAAATGTAGCTTATCCAACCAAGGCTAGCCACATGTCTTTTAATTTGTGATATATTTGTTTTTAAACTTGTAATTGAGTACGTCAGAAATTCAGAAAAATAATCATTAAAAACTTTATTTTTTAATAGAAATTTTAATAATTTGTGATATATTTATTTTTAAACTTGTAATTGAGTACGTCAGAAATTCAGAAAAATAATCATTAAACAATTTATTTTTTTAATAGAAATTTTAATAAAACTACTAAAAATATTAATTGCCCAGAATTGTAGACAATGGAAACAGACAGGGTAATATCCACTTTCTAAAATAATTAATGTAGTATCAACTAAAAACTTAGAATAAACTACTAAATTAAACCCTAACAACACTGAAAACATATAATACAATAAACTCAGATCGAACAAAAAAATGCCACGATCCAATATCCCAACCACGGGGCCGTGATGGCGCTTAACATCCGCTTGCTGGGCAGGCCAACATTAACTAAACGATTAATCACTTTAACAATTTTAAAAGCAGATTATTAAGAAAACACTATAAAAGTTTGAAATGCATAACAAAATCCATACACACTATCTAGTCTAATACCAGAAACTGATGTCACGAGTGCATGAGCTACTAAAAATACTACAAATAGGGTCTAAAATAAAAATACAATTGTCCGAAACAAAATAAATAGTAAAGCAGATAGGAAAGGGACTTCAGCTTCTGCGAATATGGTGCAACTCTACCTCAAGTCTCCTGGAAGTAATAGTTCGAGCAATCTTCGCTATGCGCAGCTGGGACTAACACCTGATTTGCATATAAATTATAGTATGAGTACAACCGATCACATCTACTCCGTAAGTACTGAGCCTAACCTCGACGAACTAGTGACGAGGTTATGACAGAGCACTCACTATAAACTTGTACGAGTATAAGTAGTAACCGATAACGAATTAGAGAAACAACAATTAACATGGAAACCTGAATAAAACATCCACAACAGAGAGCCCCATAATATCATCATTACTCAACTTCACAAAACAATGCAATAATGAAACCAACATCCAAAAATAACCGTATAATATAACTTCTCCGTTGTGGCGCACAACCCGATCCACATCTATAAACCCTATCCACATCTATATTAAAATACCGTTACGGCATGCAACCCGATCCTATATACAATATCAACATTATTGCGGCGTGTAACCCGATCCCAAATATCATATTAATATCGTTGTGGCGTGCAACCCGATCCCAAATATACATATTATAATACCACGACCAGCAACGGTGTATCTCACAACATAATGCAAAACGTAAGTAAGCGAATAAAGCCTTTAAGACAATCCATAATACATAGTAAAGTGAAATAGGAGCAGGTAAGACTAACAAACAAGTGAAAACACGAGACAAGTACAAGCATCTATCTAATAACATGTAAAAGCATAGAACAAGTAAAGACGAATAATAAAGGCATAAAAATATGGAAGCATAAAACAAATAGAGGCATGTAATAAGTGAAGGCATGTATTGAACAAATAAAAATATGTACCAATTAAAGCATGTAACAAGTAGTAACATAGAATAAATGAAGGCACGAAGTAATTGAGGACAAGCATGTACCAATTAGCATGCATATACGCTCATCACCTTGCATATACACCGTCCCCATCCATAAATTAAGTAGCAAATAGACTAATCAAGTCCTAAATACCTCAAGTCAAGGTTAACCACGACACTTACCTCTTTCCGCAATCAAATCAACAATCCACCCTGACCTTTCCTTTAGAACAAGCTTCCAAACCAACCGAATCTAGTCAAATATCATTCAAATAATCCAAAACAAACTTTAGAAACTACCCCCAAATGAAAAGGGTTCAATGGTTAACTAAATTGAAAAAGTCAACAAAAAGTGAACCTGGGCCCACGTGGTTGAAATTCGAGATTTGGACCAAATCCCGACTTGCCATTTATCCCCAAGCCCGGATACGTGATTTGTTTTGATATCCGACATCAATTTGAGGTATAAATCTCACTTTTACAAAGTTACTAAATTCTACCCAAAACTCCTAATTTCTATCTTGAAATTCATAGAATTAATGAAGAAATTAATAAAAAGTAAAGTAAGACTAACAAACAAGTGGAAACATGAGACAAGTACAAACATCTATCTAATAACATGTAAAAGCATAGAACAAGTAAAGACGAGCAATAAATAAAGGCATAAAAATGTGGAAGCATAAAACAAATAGAGGCATGTAACAAGTGAAGGCACGTATTGAACAAATAAAATCATGTAGCAATTAAAGCATATAACAAGTAGTAACATAGAATAAATGAAGGCATGATGTAATTGAGGACAAACAATTAAGTAGCCCACCCCCATATTCAACCAATTACCTTGCATATACGCTCATCACCTTGCATATACGCCGTCCTCACCCATAAATTAAGTAGCAAAATAGACTAATCAAGTCCTAAATCCCTCAAGTCAAGGTTAACCACGACACTTACCTCTTTCCGCAATCAAATCAACAATCCACCATGACTTTTCCTTTAGACCAAGCTTCCAAACCAATCGAATCTAGCATATCATTCAAACGATCCAAAACACGCTTTAGAAACTACCCTGAATGAAAAAGGTTCAATTTTTAATTAAATTAAAAAAGTTCAATAAAAAGTTGATCTGGGCCCACATGGTTGAAATTTGAGATTCAGACCAAATCCCAATTAGTCATTAACCCCGAGCTCGGATACATGATTTGTTTCGATATCCAACCTCAATTCGAGATACAAATCTCAATTTTATAAAGTTCCTAAATTCTACCCAAAACTCCTAATTTCTACCTTGAAATTCATAAATTTGATGAATAAATTAATAAAAAGTAATGGGAATTGATGAAAAATAAATTAAAGTTGCTAACGAATGAATTTGGGAAGAAAATGCTCTCAAGAAATTGCATCAATGGAGTCTAGGGTTGAAATATGGTGTAAAATAAGCTAAGTCTGATTCTTCCAATTTTTACCCCGTTGCAGACGTCGCCATTGCGAACTCTTGTTCGCAATTGCGACCATTGCAAAAGCAAACCACTGATCGCAAAATGTGATCAGTGTCCCAACCATGCAGTCATCGCAAATGCGGCATTCCCTTCGCATTTACGAAGGCCCTCCAGCTGGCAAATGTGGAAATCCTTCGAAAAAGCGAAGCTATCACCGAGCCTGCAAGTATCGCAATGCGACCCCCTTTCAATTCGCAAATGTCATGAATTCTTCGCAAAGTCGAAGACCAGCCCCCCAGTTCCCACTTCGCATTTACGAGCCTGACATCGCAAATGTGAGGCTCCCAATTGCAATCAGGTCCTCGCAAATGCGAGACCTGAAACTTCACATCGACAGAATTCCAACAGCAGTTCATTTCCGCCAAAACACATTCAAAACTCACCCGAGCCCCTCAGGCTCCAACCCGAATATTCACACAAGGTAATAACATTATGTAAACTCGTTCGCTTACTCAAATAATCAAAACAACATAAAAATCAAGAATCGATTATCAAAACTCAAGATTTTCAACTTAAAAATTCAAGTTTTGCCAATTTTTACATAATGTGCCGATACACCCAAAGGTCACCCAGGACCCCAACCTAACATGCGCACAAGTCCAAATATATCATACGAGAATCGTCAAAATACCGATCCAAAGTCATTTACCAAGAATGTTGATCGTGGTCAACTCAAGCCTAAGTTTAAGTCACAAATCACATTTTCTTTAAAATATCACATAATAGCTTTTCGAAAAACGACACGGACCATGCACGCAAGTCATAAATCATCAAATAAAGCTACGAGAGATCTCAAAATATTAAAAAATGAGCTAATACTCAAAACGACTTATTGGATCATCACAACAAATATAGCTTTCTTGACAATAAAATATATACACAATCAGTAATGTAAAAATACCTCAACAAAATTAAAACATCTAAATTTTCTAATATTGAAATTAAAAAAAATACACTAAAAATGTTTTAAAAATTAAAAAAATAGTTAAATAGGAAAACTTACAAAGGACGGGGAGGAGGAGGAGGAGGCGGCAAAAGAGAATATGTAAAGGAGAGAAAAATGAGGAATAAGTGTTCTACCCATTTATGCCCTTGATTGTTCGACAGATTCCGTCATTAAGTATGTTGGTAATCAGTTAGTAAAGTCAGTGTCGGTACTTATATCTTGTCGCCAATTTTTAAAAATCGATGAAAACTTTTTATGGTCTACGTACATATTATCCTCCTCAGATCCCACTTGTGGTATTACACTGGATATGTTATTGATAAAAATATTTGATGCAGTTCGCCGGAATATATTTATATTACTTTGTTGTCCCGAAATGAAAGAGTGTCTTCAGTTTTCTAAACGTTTGATTTTTAATATTTGGAGAACTCTTCTTAATTTTCAAGGTTTCAAAGTCTTGAGTTGTGAGTAAGTAGTAAGCTTAAGCATGTTTTTCAAATTACGAACTGAAGTTATTCGTTAAGGCCATCGCATGCTTTATGGGTTATGTCATGACCCAATTTCCCCTCCGTGTGATATCGTGACGGCACCTAGTCTCTACAACTAGGTAAGCCTAACACTTTGCGGAATAATGAAATAAAAATATAAATTTAACCAACTATTAAAAAATACACAACAATCTCCAAAACTCGGAATATCGTGAATCACAAACTACAGAAGGACAAGTCTATTGTCTCTATACATCAGAATTTAACAAGGAAGATACAGAAAATAATGGACATGAGAAAGAGTAGAAGGGGACTCCTTGGTCTGTGGATGCGGCAGATATACGTCGAAGTCTCCAAAGCTTTCCCGACTCACTGATAGCGCGGGTGATAAAGTGCACCTGAATCTCCACACGAAAAACATGTGCAGAGAGTAGCATGAGTACACCACAATCGGTACCCAGTAAGTGTCAAGCCTAACCTCGATCGAGTAGTGACGAGGTCAGGTCAAGGACTTACCGGAATAAATATAATAAATTAAACAGTAAAAAGATATAAGTAAGTTTTACGATAAACAGTTAAAGAAAAGTTTCAAAGAAATTTAACAGTCAAGGGAAACCTCGGCTCAGAACAAGGTATACACAATGTGAAATCTCCTGGGATACCGTCCCGTAGTCCCGAATGAATATGCAGTACAGGAGAATCTCCCGGAATACGTCCGTAGTCCCAAAGTAAATATGCAGTGCTGGGGGATCTCCTGGAATACGTCCGTAGTCCCAAAATAAATATGCAAGACAGGGGGATCTCTCGGAATATGTCCGTATTCCCAATTTAAATATGCAAGACAGGGGGGATCTCCCGGAATACCGTTCCGTAGTCCCAAAGTAAATATGCAGTGCTGGGGGATCTCCTGGAATACGTCCGTAGTCCCAAAATAAATATGCAAGACAGGGGGATCTCTCGGAATATGTCCGTATTCCCAATTTAAATATGCAAGACAGGGGGGATCTCCCGGAATACCGTTCCGTAGTCCCAAAGTAAATATGCAGTGCTGGGGGATCTCCTGGAATACGTCCGTAGTCCCAAAATAAATATGCAAGACAGGGGGATCTCTCGGAATATGTCCGTATTCCCAATTTAAATATGCAAGACAGGGGGGATCTCCCGGAATACCGTTCCGTAGTCCCAAAGTAAATATGCAGTGCTGGGGGATCTCCTGGAATACGTCCGTAGTCCCAAAATAAATATGCAAGACAGGGGGATCTCTCGGAATATGTCCGTATTCCCAATTTAAATATGCAAGACAGGGGGGATCTCCCGGAATACCGTTCCGTAGTCCCAAAGTAAATATGCAGTGCTGGGGGATCTCCTGGAATACGTCCGTAGTCCCAAAATAAATATGCAAGACAGGGGGATCTCTCGGAATATGTCCGTATTCCCAATTTAAATATGCAAGACAGGGGGGATCTCCCGGAATACCGTTCCGTAGTCCCAAAGTAAATATGCAGTGCTGGGGGATCTCCTGGAATACGTCCGTAGTCCCAAAATAAATATGCAAGACAGGGGGATCTCTCGGAATATGTCCGTATTCCCAATTTAAATATGCAAGACAGGGGGGATCTCCCGGAATACCGTTCCGTAGTCCCAAAGTAAATATGCAGCGCAAAGGATAGAAATACGACTACATCACGAAAGCTTTTGCAATTTAGGCTAGGTACCAGTTAGGGAAGGGCGGGAAATTCACTAAGCATGCTGCACATAATGCACATAAACAATTAAGACACGTAGACATGTTGTAATAGACTAAACATGATAGCTATACATATTGGAATAACTTAATTAAGAATAGAATAGATTTATTCTCATTAAAATGGTATAACTCAAAATAACAGGAAAACATGTTGTTGCTCAGTAAGAAAATTGGGTTTTACCACAACTAGCCCGTGGACGTACTCATCACCTCACGTACACGACGCTCACATATCACAATAGCTTCAAATCTTAAGGGCATTTCCCTCACACAAAGTTAGGCAAGCCATTTACCTCGAACCAAGCTCAATCAATCGGTCACAATACCTTTCCCGCGCATATTCGGCTCCGAATGGCCCAAATCTAGCCAAAAGTAATTACATATCATAAATACAACCGTAATAGACTCATCTAATTAATGAAATCAACATTTTAACAAAAATTTTGAAATTAACTCAAATATTACTCGTGGAGCCCACATCTTGGAATCGAGTAAAAGTTGCAAAATACGAACTCTCATTCACTCCGGAGTTTACTCGTATCATAATTGTTCAAATTCGATACCAAAATCTCCATCCAAACCCCAAAATTCGGCCTAAGAACTTTTCTCAATTTTTCACCCAAATCTGAAATTAAACAATGAATTCAAGCATAGATTAGTGGAATATAACCATAAAAGAGTTAAGAATCATTACCCAATCGATATCTCTGAAACTCCCTCAATCCCTCGTACAAAATCCGAGCTCCCAACTCAAGTTTTTGATAAAAATGGCATAACCCCCGTTTTTGGAAACTTTAATACTGCCCAGAAGCGTCTTTCATCGCGAATGCGGCCACACCCTCACATTCGCGAAGTACAAATTACTTCGGCCCAAAAATCCTCCATCACGAACGTGATGCACATGTCGCGAATGCGAAGACCACTCAGCTTCACCCTTCGCGAATGTGGGATCTCCATCGCGAATGCGAAGCACGAAATCTCTCCTGCCTCTAGTTCTTCTTTGCGAACGCGAGGACCATGTCGCGAACACGTAGCTTCGAGGTTCCACACCTTCGCGAATGCGAGAGCGACATTACGGACGCGAAGAGTAATTCAGCTGCCCTTCCCAGATACCTTACGCGAACGTGAGGACTCCCTCGCGAATACGATGAAGAAAATGCCTGCAACAGAACACCAGAAATTTGCTATCTTTTAAATTCCAAAAGTGATCCGATAAGCATCCGAAACTCACTCGAGGTCTCCGGGAACTCAACCAAACATACCAAAAAGTCCTAAAATATCATATGAACTTAGCCGAGCTCTCAAATCACATCAAAAAAATACTAAAATCATGAATCACCTCCCAATTCAAACTTAAAGAACTTGAAACTTCAAAATTCTACAACTGATGCCAAAACCTATCAAACCATGTCCGATTGACCCCAAATTTTGCACGCAAGTCATATTCGATATTATGGACCTATTCCAACTTCCGAAATTGGATTCCGACCCCGATCAAAAATTCGACTACTGGCCCAAAACTCCAAAAAATCGACTTTCGCCATTTCAAGCCTAAATGAGCTACGGACCTCAAAAATACAATCCGGACACGCCCCTAAACACAAAATAACCAAACGGAGCTAACGGAACCGACAGAATTCCATTCTGAAGTCATCTTCACACAGTTCCAAGTACGGTCCAAATCCTAAGGCTTAAGCTCTCATTTAGGGACTAAGTGTCCCAAAACACTCTGAAACTCAAAACCAATCATCCCGGTAAGTCACAATAGCATAAATAGATATTGGGAAAGCACTTAATAGGGGATCGAGGCTATTACTCTCAAAACGACCGGCGGAGTCGTTACATTCTCCCCCTCTTAAAATAATTGTTCGTCCTCGAACGAGTATAAAGACATACCTGAAATTGTGAAAAGATAAGGGTACTGGCTGTGCATTTTCTGCTCCGTCTCCCAAGTCGCCTCCTCGACCGGCTGACCTCTCCACTGGACCTTTACTAAAGCAATATTCTTTGACCTGAGCTTTCTGATATGCCTGTCCAAAATGACTACTGGCTCCTCAACATAAGATAGGTCCTTGTCCAACTGGACTGAGCTGAAATCCTATACATGAGTCGGATCACCGTGATACTTCCGGAGCATAGACATGTGGAACACAGGGTGAACTCTTGCTTGGCTGGGAGGCAAGGCAAGCTCATAAGCAACCTCCCCAACTCGCCGCAATATCTCAAAAGGACCAATGAACCTCGGGCTCAACTTTCCCTTCTTTCCGAACCTCATGACACCCTTCATAGGCGATACCCGAAGAAAGACCCGCTCACCAACTATGAATGCCAAATCATGAACCTTCCGGTCTGCATAACTCTTCTGCCTGGACTGGATTATGCGAAGTCTCTCCTGAATTACCTTTACCTTATCCAGGGCATGCTGGACCAAGTCTGTACCCAACAATCGGGCCTCGCCCGGCTCAAACCATCCCACTGGGGACTAGCACCGCCTACCATACAAAACCTCATACGGTGCAATCTGAATGTTGGACTAGTAACTGTTGTTGTAAGCAAAATCTTCAAGTGGAAAGTGTTGGTCCTATGACCCTCCAAACTCTATCACACAGGCACGGAGCATATCCTCTAGAATCTGAATCGTGCGCTCGGACTGCCCGTCCATCTGAGGGTGAAAGGTTGTGCTCAACTCCACCCTAGTACCCAACTCCTGTTGTACGGCTCTCCAAAACCGTGATGTGAACTGTGTACCTCTATCTGAAATGATGGATACTGGAATAGCATGAAGGCGGACAATCTCTCTGATATAAATCTCAGCTAACCTCTCAAAAGAATAAGTGGTCAACACTGGAATAAAATGAGCTGACTTGGTCAGCCGATCCACAATCACCCAAATAGCATCGAACCTTCTCAAAGTCTGTGGGAGTCCAAGTACATAGTCCATGGTGATCTACTCCCACTTTTACTCTGGGATCTCTAACCTCTGAAGTAATCCACTCGGCCTCTGGTGCTCATATTTTACCTTCTGACAGTTGAGAGACACTTGGCCACAAACCCAACTATATCCTTCTTCGTCCTCCTCCACCAGTAGTGTTGTCTCAAATCCTGGTACATCTTCGTGGCACCGAGATGAATATAGTACCGCGAGCTGTGGGCATCTTCGAGAATCAACTCCCGAAACCCATCTACATTGGGCACATAGATCCGGCCCTGCATCCTCATCACACCGTCATCACCAATAGTCCCATCTCTGGCATCACCTCGCTAAACACTGTCCTGAAAAACTAAACGATGAGGATCATCATACTAGCGCTCCCTGATACGTTCATAAAGAGAAGACCGAGCAACCACACAAGCTAATAACCTGCTAGGCTCTGAAGTATCCAACCTCACGAACTGACTGGCTAAGGCCTGAACATCTAAGGCTAAGGGCCTCTAAGCTGCTGGAAGATATGCCAAACTCCCCAAACTCTCTGCCCGGCGACTCAAAGCGTCGGCCACTATATTGGCCTTCCCCGGGTGGTATAATATAGTGATATCATAGTCTTTAAGTAGCTCCAACCACCTCCGCTGACGCAAATTAAGGTCCTTCTGCCTAGACAAGTACTGCAAACTCCGGTGATCAGTGTAGATCTCACAAGGAACACCATACAAATAATGACGCCAGATCTTCAGGGCGTGAACAATAGCTGCTAACTCAAGATCATGGACCAGATATTTCTTCTCATGCACCTTTAACTGTCTAGACGCACCCTACCATCCTGCATCAATACCGCTCCAAGGCTAATCCTCAAGGCATTACAATAGACAGTGTAGGACCCCGAACCTGTAGGCAATACTAATACTGGGACTGTAGTCAAAGATGTCTTGAGCTTCTGAAAGCTCTTCTCACACTCCTCGGTCCACCTGAACGGAGCACCCTTCTGGGTCAGCCTGGTCATAGGTG
>AWOL01S0018237.1:177155-220406 GCA_000715115.1 Nicotiana otophora
CCTCTACAAAGCGACGGTAATACCCCGCTAAACCAAGGAAATTGCGGATCTCTATAGCTGAAGATGGTCTGGGCCAACTCTACACTGCTCCACCTTCTTCGGATCTACCTTGATCCCATCACAAGACACTATGTGGCCCAAGAATGCCACTAAATCAAGCCAGAATTCGCACTTAGAAAATTTTGCATACAATTGCTTCTCCCTCAAAGTCTGAAGCACGGTCCTCAGGTGCAGCTCATGATCTTCCCGAGACCAGGAATATACCAGGATGTTGTCAATAAACATAATGACGAATAAATCAAGATAAGGCCGGATCACACTGTGCATCAAATGTATAAAGGCTGTTGGGGCATTGGTTAGCCCAAATGACATGACAAGAAACTCATAGTGACCATATCTGGTCCTGAAAGCAGTCTCTGGGATGCTCGGTCCCCGAATCTTCAACTGATGATAGCCAGAACGCAAGTCAATCTTGGAAAGCACCCTGGCACCCTGTAACTAATCAAATAAATCATCGATGCGAGGCAAAGGATACATGTTCTTCAATGTAACCTTGTTCAACTGCCGATAATCAATACACATACGCATAGAACCATCCTTCTACTTCACAAATAAGACCGGAACACCCCAAGGTGATACACTGGGCCTGATGAATCCCTTATCAAGAAACTCCTGCAACTACTCCTTCAACTCCTTCAACTCAGGAGGAGCCATACGGTAAGGAAAAATAGATATGGGCTGAGTTCCCGGCAATAAATCAATGCCAAAATCAATATCTCTATCGAGCGGCATTCCCGGAAGATCAGCTGGAAACACATCTGGAAAGTCCCTCACTACTGGAACTGACTCAACTATAGGGGTATCAATACTGACATCTCTCACATAGGCCAAATATGCATCACACCTCTTCTCAACCATTCGTTGAGCCTTAAGAAATGAAATGACCTTGCGGGGAGTATACTCTAAGGTACCTCTCCCCTCTAAACTCGGTAAGCCTGGCATAGCCAGCGTCACGGTCTTAGCGTGACAATCAAGAATAGCATAATGAGGCGACAACCAGTCCATGCCCAAGATAACATCAAAATCTACCATACTGAGTAATAATAAATCGGGTCTTGTCTCAAAACCACTAAGAGCAATCAAACACGATCGATATACGCGGTCCACAACAAGAGAATCTCCCACAGGAGTAGATACATAAATAGGGGAACTTAGAGAATCCTGAGATATCCCCAAATATGGAGCAAAATAAGAAGACACATATGAATACGTAGAGCCTGGGTCAAATAATATTAATGCATCCCTATGACAGACAGGGACGATACTTGTGATGATTGAATCTGAAGCAACAGCCTCTGAACGGTCTGGAAGTGCATAGTACCTGGCCTGGCCTCCCCCTCTAGGGCTACCTCGACCTCCCCGACCTCCACCTCGAGCTGGCTGAGGAGGTGGGGTGGCAGCTGCTGCTGGAAGAATGGCTGGAGCACCCGGTGGAGCACGTGGAGGCTGATAAGTCTATGAAGGTGTAACCCTCCTGGCTCTGGGGAAATCTCTAACCATGTGACGAGTGTCACCACACTCAAAACAACCTCTTGGAGGACGCGGCGGCTGAGACTAACTTGGACCTGGCCTGCTGGACTGGCCGGTAATAACACCTCGAGTAGGAGGCATACTGGATACTGGCGGTGCATAATAGGGCTCCTGAGGTCTAGGAGAAGCTGGAACACCGTTGGCTGCTGGAAGAGCTGAATGAACAGGGCGACTCACAAAATCCCTACCATAGCGTGCTGCTGGTGCACGAGCTCCTGAACAATAACCAGTCTCTCGAGACCTTTTGGCCTCTCTCTCCTCTCTGTCCCGGGCAAGCATGCCCTCCAATCTCCTGGCGGTACTCACAACCCGCTGATAAGAAATATCCATATCCAACTCCCTGGCCATACTAATCCTGATACTGGGGTAGAGTCCCTCAATAAATCGTCGAACCCTCTCTCGAACTGTGGCAACCAAGGCCGGTGCATGTCGGGCCAAATCACTGAAGCGGA
Source organism: Nicotiana otophora (assembly GCA_000715115.1). Lineage (NCBI taxonomy): Eukaryota > Viridiplantae > Streptophyta > Magnoliopsida > Solanales > Solanaceae > Nicotiana > Nicotiana otophora. Next base: position 179,198 of record AWOL01S0018237.1, read on the forward strand.
CTGCATACTCTGACACAGTGATAGCACCCTAGCGCAGCTGCTTAAACTTTGCGCGCCAAGCATCTCTGAGGCTCTGGGGAACATACTCACGCAAAAACATCTCTGAAAACTGAGTCCAAGTGAGTGAGGTTGCCTCGTCCGGACTACTCAGCTCATAGGCACGCCACCACTGATATGTCGCTCCCCTCAGCTGGAAAGCGGTGAAAGAAACCCCACTCGTCTCCACAATGGCCATAGTGCGGAGAATACGATGACACTCCTCAAGAAAACCCAGAGCATCATCTAAAGCTAGTCCGCTGAAAATTGGTGGGTGGTACTTCTTGTACCTCTCAAGTCTGAGCTGCTCCATCTCAAAAGCTGCTGCCCTAACCTCAAGGCTGAGCTGGAGCTACCGGCTGCATTGGTACAACCTCTGGAACCTGGTCGACCTGAACTCGCTGCACTGGAGTACCGGTGACGGGAGTCTGTGCTCCTCCCCCAGCCTAAGATGTGGCAGGATCAAGTGGAATCAATCCAGCCTGAGCTAAGGTACTGAACATGCTCAGAAACTGGGCTAGAGTCTCCCGGAGGGCTGGTGCAGCAACAGGTATCTCAGGTGTCTGCCCTCCACCTTCAGCTATTGGGGGCTCTTTTGTAGCAGCTTGTGCGGGTGCTCTGGCTGCACCATGTGGACGTCCTCGGCTTCTACCACGACCTCGGCCTTTCGTGGCTCTAGCAGAGGGCGCAGTGCTTGGTCAGCAGATCCTCTTATACATGTCCTCACCATCTGTGAGAGAATAGAATACAGAAGTTTAGAATCTTTGAAGTCAACAATTTTCGCACGACAGGGAATCAAAGTAGTGAAATTTTCCTAACAGTTCCATAGCCTCCCGAAGATAAGTACATACGTCTCCGTACCGATCCACGAGACTCTAATAAATTGGTTTGTGACTCACGACACCTACGAACCTAGAGCTCTAATACCAACTTATCACAACCCAATTTCCTCTCCGTGTGAAGTCATGACGGCACCTAGTCTCTACAACTAAGTAAGCCTAACACTTTGCAGAATAATAAAATAAAAATATAAATTTAACCAACTATTTAAAAATACACAACAATTCCCAAAACCCGGAACATCGTGAATCACAAACTACAGAAGGACAAGTCTATTGTCTCTATACATCAGAATCTAACAAGGAAGATACAGAACATAATGGACATGAGAAAGAGTAGAAGGGGACTCCTTGGTCTGCGGATGCGGCAGATATACCTTGAAGTCTCCAAAGCTGTCCCGACTCACTGATAGCGCGGCTGATAAGGTGCACCTGGATCTGCACACGAAAAACATGTGCAGAGAGTAGCTTGAGTACACCACAATCGGTACCCAGTAAGTGCCAAGCCTAACCTCAGTTGACTAGTGACGAGGTCAGGTCAAGGCCCTACTAGAATAAATATAATAAATTAAACAGTAAAAAGATATAAGTAAGTTTTACGGTAAACAGTTAAAGAAAATTTAACAGTCAAGGGAAACCTCGGCTCAGAACAAGGTATACACAATGTGGAATCTCCTAGGATACCGTCCCGTAGTCCCGAATGAATATGCAGTACAAGGAGATCTCCCGGAATACATCCGTAGTCCCAAAGTAAATATGCAGTGCTGGGGGATCTCCCGGAATACGTCCGTAGTCCTAAAATAAATATACAAGATAGGGGGAACTCCCGGAATATGTCCATAGTCCCAATTTAAATATGCAAGACAGAAGGGATCTCCCGGAATACCGTTCTGTAGTCCCAAAGTAAATATGCAGTGCTGGGGGATCTCCCGGAATACGTCCGTAGTCCTAAAATAAATATACAAGATAGGGGGAACTCCCGGAATATGTCCATAGTCCCAATTTAAATATGCAAGACAGAAGGGATCTCCCGGAATACCGTTCTGTAGTCCCAAAGTAAATATGTATCGCGAAAGATAGAAATACGACTACATCACGAATGTTTTTGCAATTTTGTCTAGGTACCAGTTAGGGAAGGGGCGGGAAATCCACTAAGCATGCTGCACATAATTCACATAAACAATTAAGAAAAGTAGACATATTGTAATAGACTAAACATGATAGCTACACATATTGGAATAACTTAATTAAGAATAGAATAGATTTATTCTCATTAAAATGGTATAACTCAAAATAACTGGAAAATATGTTGCTGCTCAGTAAGAAAATCGAGTTTTACCACAACTAGCCCGTGTACGTACTCGTCACCTCACGTACACGACGCTCACATATCATAATAGTTTCAAATCTTAAGAGGATTTCCTCCACACAAAGTTAGGCAAGCGACTTACCTCGAACCAAGCTCAATCAATTGGTCACAATGTCTTTCCCACGAATATTCGACTCCGAATGGCCCAAATCTAGCCAAAAGCAATTACATATCATAAATACAACCATAATAGACTCATCTAATTAATGAAATTAATATTTTAACAAAAATTCCGAAATTAACTCAAAAATCGCCCGTGGGGCCCACGTCTCGGAATCGAGTAAAGGTCGTACAATACGAACACTCATTCACTCCCGAGTTAGCTCATACCAAAATTATTCAAATCCGATACCAAAATCTCGATTAAAATCCCAAAATTCTGCCTAAGAACTTTTCTCACTTTTTAACCCCAAATCCGAAATTAAACGATAAATTCAAGCATAGATTAGTGGAATATAACCATAAAGGAGTTAAGAATCATTACCCAATCGATATCTCTGAAAATCCCTCAATCCCTTGTCCAAAATCTGAGCTCCTAACTCAAGTTGTTGATAAAAATAGCATAACCCCCATTTTTGGAAACTTTAATACTGCCCAGACGCGTCCTTCTTCGCGAACGTGGCCACACCCTCGCGTTCGTGAAGTATAAATTACTTTGGCCCAAAATTCCTCCATCGCGAACGCGATGCACATGTCGCGAATGTGAAGACCACTCAACTTGACCCTTCGCGAACGCGGGATCTCTATCGCGAATGCGAAGCACGAAATCTCGCCTGCCTCCAGTTCTTCTTCGCGAACGCGAGGACCATGTCGCGAACACATAGCTTCGAGGTTCCACACCTTCGCGAACGCGATAGAGACAACGTAGATGCGAAGAGTAATTCAGCTGCCCTTCCCAGATACCTTACGCGAACGTGAGGACTCCCTCGCGAACGTGATGACGAAAATGCCTGCAACAGAACACCAGAAATCTGCTATCTTCCAAAGTCCAAAACTGATCCGTTAAGCATCCGAAACTCACCCGAGGCCCCCGAGACCTCAACCAAACAGACCAACAAGTCTTAAAACACCATACGAACTTAGTCGAGCTCTTAAATCACATAAAAAAATGCTAAAATCACGAATCATCTCCCAATTCAAACTTAAAGAACTTGAAACTTTAAGATGCTACAACCGATGCCGAAACCTATCAAACCACGTCTGATTGACCCCAAATTTTTGCACGCAGGTCATATTCAATATTACAGACCTATTCCAACTTCCGGAATCGGATTCCGACCCCGATATAAAAAATTCCACTACCGGCCCAAAACTCCAAAAATTCGACTTTCGCCATTTCACGCCTAAATGAGCTACGGACCTCTAAAACATAATCCAGACACGCCTCCAAATCCAAAATCACCTAACGGAGCTAACGGAACTGACGGAATTCCATTCTGGAGTCGTCACACAATTTCGACTACGGTCCAAATCCTAAGGCTTAAGCTCTTATTTAGGGACTAAGTGTCCCAAAATACTCCGAAACTCAAAACCAATCATCTCGGCAAGTCATAATAGCAGAAATAGATATGGGAAAAGCAGTTAATAGGGGATCAGGTCTATTACTCTCAAAATGACCGGCCGGGTCGTTACAGGTTAGTGGCCACATAACCATCCTTCTCAAGGGCGGAGCTAGCCTTTCGATTGTGGGTTCGGCCGAACCCAGTGACTTTGGTTTAAATCCTATATTTGTTTTAAAAATCTATTGAAATATACACAAATTATTAATGTAGAATCCAATAGCTTAAAAATATTAGAATTCTGAACTCATAAGCTTCATATCATGGCTCCGCCTCTGAATTCTTTCTCCTTGGGCATTGAAGGAACCAATCCATGATTTGAAATTCGTTAAATGGTTGAAATGTTACTAGTTCCTTATAAGTTAAGTAGAGCAGCCGGACGTAATGTCTGCATGCATCGCCTCCAAATGCAGCCGGACGGGCGTCAACTGCAGATGACTAGTCCCAACCAATGCAGCCTCCTCCGCTGGCTGGAAACCGATGAGCCGCTGCAACATCTCCATGTACTGCAATCCCATATAATCTCTGAGAGCATACAGTAAATCTACAACATGTCCATCCACCGGCCGCCCATACAGAACCTCCACGTCCTGAAGCGTGATAGTAGCCTCGCCAATGGATAAATGAAATGTGTGAGTCTCCGGTCGCCACCATTTTATCAAAGTCGTAATCAACAACCAATCCAGCTGCAACCGACCGATCTCAATAATCCTATAAAAACCCGTATCCTGAAGGCGTCTAACTATACGTGGATGGAGATGGTGGGCCCTAAGAAAGTCCCACATATCGTCTACTCGTCTAGCACGGAACATCTGGGCTAATAACTGCCCCTCCCATATGTACGAAGACCTATGCTCGGCCTGTAACAAGAGTAGCTCTAGCGAGGCAGGTCCGGGATGCATAAGCGGAACCTCCATGACGACTACTGTAAATTGAACAATATTAATTAATGTATTTTTGTTTTTCATTGCTTAACATCTTTAATATTTTGTATGTTAGTTTACTATTTAATATGTTTGTTTCTTGTTTTATATGTTAGTTTATTGTTTTATATGTTATTTTATTATTTTATATGTTAGTTTATTATTTTATATGTTTATTTGTTACTCACCTATTTTTGACTATAATAAAATTAAATAATTAATTTTTATAATTATATAGGATTTAATTATTAAATATTCATATAACAATACTTAGTTTGACAAATATTGTTGTTTTCTAATGTTATTTTCTTACGTTTGTTGACTAGAATTCGAGAGAGTTTGTGTTTGAACTATCAGCATTTTTTAGATATTATTGAATTTAACATATAATTAAATGATTAATTTCAATAACTACAAAGATACTACGCTAAAGGGCACAACATTAAAAATACGAGCATTACATTAGGGCACAAGATTTGGTAAATAAGGTTACAAGTTCATATATGTACAACAATAACATCTAAATAAGGTTAATTATTTCTAAAATAACAATTTATCTATTTTACTAGTCTTTTAGCAAATAAATAATCTAAATCGGATAAAAATAACAAATTAATTTAATCACAAAACAATAATGAAAAAACATATACCAAAGTAAAAATTAAGTAATTAACATTTTTTCTAACAACTAATAACAATTTCTCTATTTTACTAATATTTTTAGCACACTAATAATATAATCCGGATAAAAATAATAAATTAATTAAATCGCAAAAAAATTACGAAATAACATAGAGCACAGTAAAAAATAACTAATAGGCATTTTTTATAAATGAGTTTCAACAAAAACTAAGTCAGAAGACCTCGATTTTAATTTTCTAGAAACTTGAAGATGTGGTGATTTGGAGCCGAAATGAGCAACCTACTACGAGATAACGCCTTAGCTAGGATGTAGGACCGAGAATCTACACTTTTTGTGGGACCGGTGGGCTCCAACTGAGTATTTTTTGCTTAAAAATGGGGGGGGGGGGGGGGGGGTTCTGTTTTGCTTTTGGAAGAAGATGGCTGGCTTATTTGTGTAGGCATAACGCGCATATATAGAGCGTTATCGTATAACGTAGTGCATATGTGCGCTATACCTTCCTGCCCATTTGAGTTCAAGTATAGCATGGTATTTCACTACGCTATACTTTAACGGACAAACATGCCGTTAAGGTATAGCGCGGTGAAATACCGCGCTATATATATTATGGTCCTCAAGTTTTTTTTCTACATATTTTAGTTTTATGAGTTCAAAAGAATCACATTTTGATTCGGTACTCCTAAAGAGTGAGACCGACATTATTAACCAAAAGAAGATAGATTCATTTGGAAGGTAGTCCCATTTTAGGGAAATAAAAATATCGAGGAAGATATCTTTTTCCCGTTACTTTACTTCACGAGAACCGTCTCGGTGACCTGTCAACACCGTTTTCCTCAACCTATTACCGCTAATATCCTTTATCAGCACGCCGCCATCATCGTTTGTCTCCACGTGTCGCACCTTCGTTGGCTAGTTCCAAATACGTCCCTTCCCCTCTTCTTTCACCCACTATAAATTCACTTAATTACCACTGTCAAAAAATTAGATCCAAAGCGAGGTGAATTATACAGAAGACGAACCGGCATGAGTACCATAATTAGTAACATAGTCTAATTAAATTTAAGGCTTTTATCGCGAAAAAGGAGGAGAGTCCAAACACTCAGAGGCACTTTATGAAATTCGTGAAAGTGATGGAGATGGAGGTACAAATCTTATATATTTAGACACCGATCGATAATTTTCATTTTGTTGAGAAAATTAAGATTAGGGAGATTGAAGAAATTAACTGTGGGAAGGAAGAAAGTGGAAATAAAGCGAATTGAAGATAGGAGTAGTAGGTAAGCGACTTTCTCAAAACGGAGAAACAGACTGATGAAGAAAGCCAAACAACTCTCTATTCTCTATGACGTTGATGTCGTCGTCATCGTCTTCTCTAGCCGTGGACGCCTCTTTGAATTCTCCAGTACTAACAGGTTCTTTCTTCTTCTTTATTTTTTCCAAACAAAGAAATTACTCTATTTTGTGTTGTATTTATCTGAATGAGATGATTACCTCTGGTAGATTTTTACTATAATATTATTACTTTGAGCCCTAGATATTTTGCAAAAGCGGATTTCTTTTGTTTAGAATATTTATCGCCTGAGTGTAAGCACGACAACTAGCTATCTAAGCTGACATAGACACGTTTTAAATTGATTATTTTAAGCTTCCTTGAGGATTTTTTGTTGTTAATAGAAAAGCTATTGCGTTGATGCGACCGATGCTTATGTCATGCAACAGGCTCTAAAAATTGTATTTTAATTGATGTGTGTGTGTGTAAAAGAGTCTTACTTCATGGCTTCACAACTTAGGATCTGAGTCTTCTTCTTTCGTGACTTCTTTGGCTTTTGCCATTAAAAATTAACATAGACAGAGAGTTTTAAGCATGTGATATGCTGCTGTCATTTGCAGTTTCTGCGAGTAACATAAACTGAAATCTCATTAACCACCGGCGAAGTTGAAGTTTTACTAGAAATTATGAACATGCAAGTAGGAAACTAGGCAATTTAATCTGGTCGTTAAGGTGTTCTACAAAAATCATTGTTTAGCCGAAGGGGTGATATATAGTAGAGAACGTCTAATGATAGGAATTTGATAAATTAATGTACTAGGTGTATGTACAGAGATTTCTTCATCCATGGAAGATCCATTATTTTATGTGTTGCAAAACCTGGGCACCTTATTTCATTAGGGCCTTTCCTATAATTGATCGACATTAAGGGTGTGTTTGGTATGAAGAAAAATATTTTTTGAAAAATATGGAAAATATTTTCCAATTTTTCATGTTTGATTGGCTTAAATATTTTGGAAAATATTTTACTCATGAACCCATTTTCCTCCAATTGGAGGAAAATATTTTCCCTACCAAAAGAAAGAAAAATATTTTCCAAAACTCTTTTTCAACCTTCTCCGCTCTATTCCCCATCCCACCAACCCACCAACCCACCCACAGCCAAACCTAACTCACCCTACCCCTACCCCACCCTAAATAAAAATATTATAATAGTACTTTCTTTTCATGTTACAGACAGATCTTTGTTTTCATTTCAACAAATGAGTATTTTCTTTTCGTGATATAAAAAAGAATTTTTTCATTTTAACAAAAAAAAAATACTTTCTTTTCATGATGTAGAAAAAGTATTTTCTTTCATTTCAACAAAAAAAGTATTTTCTTTTCATGATATAAAAAAAGTATTTTTTTCATTTCAATAAAATGAGTATTTTCTTTTCATGATGTAGAAAAGGTAATTTCTTTTATTTAAATAAAATGATTACTTTATTTTCATGTTATAGAAAGAGTACTTTCTTTTTCAACCAAAAAAGAGTATTTTCTTTATAGTTATGGAGTATTTGTGTGAATTTTTAGAAGAATAATTAAATTGTTGAAGAAAATAGAGTCCTGAAAACGTTGGGTATTTTGGGGGGAGGGGAGGGGGAGGGGGGAGCAAGGAAACATGGGGACTTGGGGAAAAGGGGTGAGGAGAATAGCATAAAAAAATATTTTTCTAAAAATATATTTTCTACTCTCTAACCAAACACTAGAAAATATTTTTCGAAAAATTTGTTTCACTCACCAACCAAACAAGGAAAAATAATTGATAAAACCACTTATTTTCCATAAAAATATTTTATAGGAAAATATTTTCCTTCATACCAAACACACCCTAAATAGGAATGTCAGTCTGCTATGTTATTAAAGCAAGAAAATAAGGGATGATGTATTTATTCATTGAGTTAAAAGATAGTTATTTGAAAACAACTTTTTGGAAGAGCACTATGGTTAGAATATTAGGACATCATTTATGGGACAGTAGCCTACGGGGACTAGAGAAAATCTCCGCTCCTTTTCTTTCCATTATCCCCAAACTAAGAAAGCCTAATCTTTGATACCTCTTTCTAATATTAGCTAGATAGATACTTCACATTATATATATAATATATATTGAGAGTTGATGATACCCCTCCCCCAAAAACAAAAAGAAATCAGCTGATCATTCTTATAATATTTGGTTAATAAGTAGAACAGGTGGAATTATATGCTTGAAAGATGGTTGCTCATATATTAATAAAACCTTGAAAGTGTGATTGTTAATTGAGAAGAAATTTAAGTGATACTTTCCATATTGCCTTGGCATCAAGAAGAGAATCGGAAGGTGGGTCTATATTGAATTTCTATTTGATTAACTTATACACCTTCCTTGGGAAGGTTGTTCTTAGCCCTAGCTTGATCGAGAGAGACGTAAGCTTGGTACTATGCCTTGGATTGTACACGTTGGGTATCGGGAAAATGAATGAATAGTTATTGATGTATGTAAAATATAAATTATGAATCATTTTTATGGATCCACATGAGAAACCTGTAAGAGCGCAACTTAGATTTTATTTAGTTAGTTTTTGCATAATTTCTTGAAGGGAATCATGTGATGGTGTTCAGAATAAAACAAAGTATCAAATAAAATGGATCTCTTAGTTAATTTATTATAATGTACTTCATACATTTAACACTTGTACTCTAGAGTTCTAATTGTTCTTTTTTTCTAACACTTTACATAGCTTTTCATCCACTTGACAACTAGAAGTTCTCCAAAAGTAGAAAATATATAGTTTAAAATTAGTTAGCACTTACCATATGATTTGGCCCGTCTTATTTCTATCTTGCATGTGAAAATATTATTTAGCGACACAATGTGTTCATGTCAATAGTATGCATAACAAAAGATTGATAGATAATAATTATCTACCTTTTTTGCGGAACCTTGGTTCCACATTGAAATTTTAAAAGAAAAGGTGGATTTAGTGTAACGATCCGGCCTGTCGTTTTAAGAGTTATAGTCCTGAATCCCTATTTATTGCTTCCCCCGTATCTATTTATGCTATTGTGACTTGCCTGAAGGTTTCGTTTTGGTTTTTGGAGTATTTTGGGACACTTAGTCCCTAAACGGAGGCTTAAATATTAGGATTTGGATCGTAGTTGGAACTGTGTGAAGATGACTCCGGAATGAAGTTTTGTCGATTCCGTTAGCTCCATAGGGTGATTTTGGTCTTAGGGGCGTGTCCGAATTGTGTTTTGGAGGTCCGTAGCTTATTTAGGCTTGAAATGGCGAAAATCGAATTTTTGAAGATTTGGACCAGTAGTGGAATTTTTGATATCGGGGTCGGATTCTGATTCCAATTTCGGAAATTGGAGTAGGTCCAAAATATTGAATATGACTTGTGTGCAAAATTTGGGGTCAATCGGACGTGGTTTGATAGGTTTCGGCATCGGTTATGGAAATTTGAAGTTTCAAGTTCTTTAAGTTTGAATTGGAAGGCGATTCGTGATTTTAGCGTTGTTTGATGTGGTTTGAGGGCTTGACTAAATTCGTATGGTATTTTAGGATTGGTTGGTATGTTTGGTTGAGGTCCCGGGTGTTCGGGTGAGTTTCGGATGCCTAACGGATCACTTTTGGACATTGGAAGATAGCGGATTTTTTGGTGTTTTGTTGCAGACATTTTCTTCATCGCGTTCGCGAAGGAGTTCTCGCGTAAGGCATCAGGGAAGGCCAGCTGAGTTACTCCTCGCGTTCGCGATGTGGTTCCCGCATTCGCGAAGATGTGGAACCCTGAAGCTACGCGTTTGCGACATGGTCCTTGCATTCGCGAAGAGGAACGGGCAGATGGAGCTTCAGGCATTTAAGCCTACGCGTTCGTAAAGAGGGTCTCGCGTTCGCGTAGGTTCTGCAAGTGAAAGGTACTCGTTCGCGAGAGGTCACTCGCGTTCGCGAAAAGAGGAAATTCTGGTCAACATTTTTTTGTTCAACGCGAACGCAAGGCTTTGACTGCGTTCGCGAAGAAGGAATTAACTGGGCAGATATAAGGAATTAATTGGGAGCTCGGATTTGGACGAGATTTTGAGGGATTTTCAGAGGCATCGATTGGGTTATGATTCTACACTTGATTTTGGTCATATCCCACTAATCTATCATTAATTTCATCATTTAATTTCGGATTTGGATTAAATATTGGGAAACAATGGGAAGAAGTTCTTCAACTAAGATTTTGTGTTTTGATTGGGATTTTGACATCGGATTTGGATATTTTTGGTACGAGTGAACTCATGAGTCAATGTGTGTTCATATTTTATGACTTTTACCCGACTCCGAGACGTAGGCCCGGGGAGACTTTTTGGGGTGATTTTCTAATTTCTTGCTTTAGCTTTGATTTCATTAATTAGATTAGTTTCTTATAGTTGTATTTATGGTATGAATTTGATTTTGGCTAGATTTGGGACATTCGGAGTCGGATATTCGTGGAAAAGGCATTGTTACCAATTGATTGAGCTTGGTTCAAGGTAAGTGGCTTGCTTAATCTTGTGTTGGGGAAATCCCCTTAGAATTTGATACTGTTGTGATATGTGAGCTCCATGTACATGAGGTGCCGAGTACGTACACGGGCTATATTATTGTAAAACCCGAGTTTTACTGATTATCAAGCTGTTTTTTCCTTTTAAATTGAGTTATATTATTTTTAATGAGTATTAGTCTGTTTTCATTCTTATTTGATCTAATCCCATATGTGTAGTTATCTCGTTTAGTCTAATATCGCATGTCTGCGTGCTTTAACTGCTTATTTGAACTTTGTGAAGCATGCCTAGTTGATTTCCTGCTTTTCCTTGTTCTTTATCAGCCTTAACTATAGAACTCTTGCTGTTAACTGTGGTATTTATCGGTTTGAGCTGTGTGTTTACTTTTGAGACTACGAGGCGGTTCCTCGGAAGTTCTCTCTGCACATTTACTTTTGAGACTACGAGGCGGTACCTCGGGAGTTCTCCCTGCACATTTACTTTTGAGACTATGACATGGTACCTCGGCAATTCTCCCTGTATATTTACTTTTGAGACTACGAGGCGGTACCTCGGGAATTCTCCCTACATATTTATTTTGGAACTACGAGAAGGTATCTCAGGAGATCCCCTGCTGTTTATCCGTGTGTGTTGTACTGTTATTTCGCTGTGTTTTCTTTTTGTTAAATTCCAATCTCTTATTATACTGTTATATTCTCCTGCTTTATTTACTATATACTAGTGGGACTAACCTGACCTCGTCACTACTCTACAGAGGTTAGGCTTGGCACTTACTGGGTACCGCTGTGGTGTACTCACACCCTTTCCGGCACATATTTTTCGTGTGCAGATCCAAGTTTCTCTTACTAGCCTCGTCCTTAGTTGCAGTCGTTGCTGTTTTCGGAGAACTTCAAAGTACATCTGCCCGCGTCCACAGATCCTCGGAGTCCCCCTCTATCCCCCTATGTTGATTCTTCTCTTATTTCTGTAGACACTGATATATAGAACATTTAGAATTTCGTAGAAGCTTGTGACTTACGGTGTTCCGGGTCTTGGGAGTATTTTTTTGTATATTTCGAGAGTTGATTATTGTATATGCCGAGTGACATCTCAATTGCTTATTAAAATATCTGTCACTATTAGTTGTAATTTTCATGTTTTTCATTTCTTTTCCGCAAGTGTTAGGCTTACCTAGTCTTAGAGACTAGGTGTCATCGCAACGATTCACGGAGGGAGAATTTGGGTCGTGCAAGTTGGTATCAAAGCTCTAGGTTCATAGGTGTCGTGAGTCACAAGCCGGATTATTAGAGTCTCACTGATCGGTACGGAGACGTTCGTACTTATCTTCGGGAGGCTATGGAACTGTTAGGAAAAAATATTCTTCTTTGATCCTTGTCGTGCAAAATTTCTTGGCATAAAAAAAAAGAAAAAAAATTCTAAACTTTTGTAATCTAATTCTTTCTCACGGATGGTGAGGAACCCTACCGGAGGATCTGATGACCAGGTACCTGTACCCCCTGCTAGAGCTGCCAGAGGCCGGGGCCGGGGTAGAGGACGACAATGCGGTGCAGCCAGAGCACCCATGTGATCTGCGACAGAGGAGCCCCCAGTAGCTCTGGCTGGAAGGCATGCAACAGAGGTTCCTATTGCTGCACCGGCCCTCCAGGAGACTCTAGCCTAGTTCATAAGCATGTTCAGCACCTTAGCTCAGGCTGGATTGATTCCATTAGCTCCCGCCGCATATCAGGCCGGGGGAGGGGCACAGACGCCCACAGCCCGTACTCTTTAGAAGAGGGTCCAGGTTGATCAGGCCCAAGAGTTCATTCCTATGCCGCTGGTAGCTCTAGTCCAGCATGAGACCAGGACAGCTGTTTCGGAGGCGGAGTAGTTCAGACTTGAGAGGTACAAGAAGTACCACCTACCTACCTTTAGCGTATTAGCTACAGAGGATGCTCGGGGTTTTCTGGAGGAGTGTCATCGTATTCTCCATACTATGGGCGTAGCGGAGACGAGTGGGGTTGCTTTTACCACCTTCCAGCTTAGATGAGCAGCCTATCGGTGGTAGCGTGCTTATGAGCTGAGTAGTCCGGATGAGGCAGCTTCACTTACATGGACTCAGTTTTCGGACATGTTTTTGAGAGAGTATGTCCTTCAGAGCCTCAGTGACTCATGGCGCACGGAGTATGAGCAGCTCCGCCAGGATGCTACGACTGTGTCAGAGTATGCAGTCCGCTTAAGTGATTTGGCCCGACATGCACCGGCTTTGGTTGCCACAGTTCGAGAGAGAGTTTGACGATTTATTGAGGGACTCCACCCTAGTATCCAGATTAGTATGGCCAGGGGGTTGGAGATGGATATCTCTTATCAGTAGGTCGTGAGTATTTCCAGGAGATTGGAGGGCATGCTTTCCCGGGACCGAGAGAAGAGAGAGGCCAAGAGGTCTCGAGAGACTGGTTCTTATTCTGGAGCTCATGCCCTAGCAGCTCGCCATGGTAGGGGTTATGTGAGTCACCCCGTTCATTCAGCTCTTCCAGCCGCCAGTGGTGTTCCAGCCCCTACTAGGCCCCAGGAGCCTTATTATGCACCGCCAGTATCTAGTGTGCCTCTTGCTCGGGGTGCTTTTAGCGGCCAGTCCACCAGACTTGGCCCGAGTCAGGCACAACAGCCACGCCCTCCGAGCAGTTGTTTTGAGTGTGGCGACACCCGCCATATGGTGAGGGATTGCCCAGACTAAGGAGGGGTGCACCTCTGTAGACTTCTTAGCCACCACGTGCACTATCGGGTCCTCAGGCTATGATTCCAGTACCATCTACCGCCCCACTGCTCAGCCAACTCAAGGTGGAGGTCGGGGAAGTCGAGGTCGCCCTAAAGGGCGAGGCCAAGCCAGGTATTATGCTCTTCCGGCTCATACAGAGGCAGTTGCTTCCCACTCTATCATTACAGGTATTGTTCCAGTTTGTCATAGAGATGCGTCAGTATTATTTGACTCATGCTCTACGTATTCTTATGTGTCCTCTTATGTTGCCCCGTATTCGGGCGTATCTCGGTATTTCTTGAGTTCCCCTGTTTATGTGTCTACTCATGTGGGATATTCTCTTGTTGTGGACAGCGTGTATCGATCGTGTTTGATTGCTCTTAGTGTTTTTGAGACCACAAACAATTTATTATTGCTCAGTATGGTAGACGTTGATGTTATCTTGGGCATGTACTGGTTTTTGCGCCATTATGCTATTATTGATTATCACGCTAAGACCGTGATGCTGGCTATGCCAGCTCTACCGCGATTAGAGTGGAGAGGTACCTTAGAGTATACTCCCAGCAGAGTTATTATATTTCTTAAAGCTCAACGAATGGTTGAGAAGGGGTGTGACGCGTATCTAGCTTATGTGAGAGATGTCAGTATTGATACCCCTACAGTTGAGTCAGTTCCAGTAGATAGGGACTTTCCATATGTATCTCCAGCTGGTCTTCCGGGCATGCCGCCCGATAGAGATATTGATTTTGGCATTGATTTTTTGCCGGGCACTCAGCCCATCTCTATTCCTCCGTATCGCATGGCTCCTCCTGAGTTGAAGGAGTTGAAGGAACAGTTACAAGAATTGCTTGATAAGGGCTTCATTCGGCCTAGTGTGTCACCTTGGGGTGCTCCTGTCTTTTTTGTGAAGAAAAAGGATGCTTCTGTGCGTATGTGCATTAATTACTGCCAGTTGATCAAAGTTACAGTGAAGAACAGGTATCCATTTCCTCGTATTGATGATTTATTCGATCAGCTACAGGGTGCCAGGGTATTTTCCAAGATTTATTTACGTTCCGGCTATCATCAGTTGAAGATTCGGGAGCCAGATATCCCGATGACTGCTTTTAGGACTCGGTATGGTCATTATGAGTTTCTTGTTATGTCTTATGGGTTGATCAATGCCCCAACAACTTTTATGCATTTGATGCACAGTGTGTTCCAGCCTTATCTTGACTCCTTCATCATCATGTTTATTAATGACATTCTGGTGTACTCCCGGACTCGGGAGGATCAGGAGCATCACCTGATGATTGTGCTTCAGACCTTGAGAGAAAAGAAGTTATATGCGATATTTTCAAAGTGTGAGTTTTGGATAGATTCAGTGGCATTCTTGGGTCATGTAGTATCGAGTGATGGGATCCAGGTGGATCCGAAGAAGGTGGAAGTAGTGCAGAGTTGGCCTAGACCGTCATCAGCTATGGAGATTCGGAGTTTCCTTGGTTTGGCGGGGTATTACCGTCGTTTTGTAGAGGGATTCTCATCTATTGCAGCACCTATGACTAGGCTGACCCAGAAGAGTGCTCCATTCAGGTAGACAGAGGAGTGTGAGGACAGCTTTCAGAAGCTCAAGACAGCTTTGACTACAGCCCCAGTGTTGGTATTGCCTACAGGTTTGGGGTCTTACACTGTATATTGTGATGCATCACGAATTGGTCTTGGCGCGGTGTTGATGCAGGACGGTAGGGTGATTGCCTATGCGTCCATACATCTGAAGGTGCATGAGAAAAACTATCATGTTCACACCCTTGAGTTAGCAGCTATTGTTCATGCCCTAAAGATTTAGCGGCACTATTTGTACGGTGTTCCTTGTGAGATTTACACCGATCATCCGAGTTTGCAACATTTGTTCAAGCAAAAGGATCTTAACTTGCATCAGCGGAGGTGGTTGGAGCTACTTAAGGACTATGATATCACCATTTTATAACACATGGGGAAGGCCAATGTGGTGGCCGATGCATTGAGTCGCCGGGCGGAGAGTTTGGGGAGTTTAGCATATCTTCCAGTAGCAGAGAGACCCTTAGCATTGGATGTTCAGACCTTAGCCAGCCAGTTTGTGAGATTGGATATTTATGAGCTGAGTCGAGTGTTGGATTGTGTGGTCTCTCGGTCTTCTCTTTATGATCGTATCAGGGAGCGTCAATATGATGACCCCCACCTGCTTGTCGACATGGTCCAGCACGGTGATGCTAAGGAGGTCACTATTGGGGGTGATGACGTATTGAGGATGTAGGGCAGGCTTTGTATGCCTAATGTAGATGGTTTGCGTGAGTTGATTCTTCAGGAGGCTCATAGCTCGCGGTACTCCATTCATCCGGGTGCCACGAAGATGTATCAAGACTTGAGGCAGCATTACTAGTGGAGGAGAATGAAGAAGGACATAATGAAGTATGTGACTCGGTGCCTAAATTGCCAGCAAGTGAAGTATGAGCATCAGCGGCCGGGTGGGTTGCTTCAGAAGTTAGAGATTCCGGAGTGAAAATGGGAGCGGATCACTATGGATTTCGTTGTTGGACTCCCACGGACTCAGTGGAGGGTTGATGCAGTTTGGGTGATTGTGGATAGGCTGGCCAAGTCAGCTCATTTCCTTCATGTTATGACTACCTATTCTTTCGAGCAGTTGGCTCGAATTTATATCTGTGAGATCGTCAGGCTTCATGGTGTACCAGTATCTATTATCTCTGACCGGGGTACGCAATTTACATCATGGTCGTGGAGAGCCGTACAACATGAGTTGGGTACTAGAGTGGATCTGAGCACAGCATTTCACCATCAGACGGACGGACAGTCCGAGCGCACTATTAAGATATTAGAGGATATGCTCCGTGCGTGTGTGATGGAGTTTGGAGGGTCATGAGACCAGTTCTTGCCACTTGCGAAATTTGCCTACAACAGTAGTTATCAGTCGAGCATCCAGATGGCACCGTATGAGGCTCTGTATGATAGGCGGTGTCGGTCCCCAGTGGGTTGGTTCTAGTCGGGAGAGGCCAGATTATTGGGTACAGACTTGGTCCAGGATGCGCTGGATAAGGTGAAGGTGATTCATGATCGTCTTCGCACTGCCTAGTCCAGGCAAAGGATTTATGCGGACTGGAAGGTTCGCGATGTAGCATTCATGGTCGGAGAGCGGGTCTTGCTCTGGGTATGGCCTATGAAGGGCGTTATGGGGTTCGAAAAGAAGGGCAAGCTGAGCCCAAGGTACATTGGTTCTTTTAAGGTGTTGCGGCGTGTTGGGGAGGTTGCTTATGAGCTTGCCTTGCCTCCCAGTCTTGCAGGGGTCCATCCAGTCTTCCATGTTTCTATGCTCCGGAAGTATCATGGCGATGCGGCTCATGTGTTGGATTTCAGCTCAGTCCAGTTGGACAAGGATCTATCTTATGTTGAGGAGTCAGTGGCTATTTTGGACAGACAAGTTCGAAAGATGAGGTCAAAGAACATTGCTTCCGTGAAGGTTCAGTGGAGGGATCAGCCGGTCGAGGAGGCGACTTGGGAGACCGAGCATGATATGCGCAGCCGTTATCCTCATTTTTTTACCACTTCAAGTATGTCTTTATGCTCGTTTGAGGACGAACTATTATTTTAAGAGGGGAAGGATGTAGCGACCCGGTTGGTCTTTTTGAGAGTTATAGCCCCGAACCCCTATTTATTTCTTCCCCCGTATCTATTTCTGCTATTGTGACTTGCCGGGAGGTTTCGTTTTAATTTTTGGAGTGTTTTGCGACACTTAGTCTTTAAACGGAGGCTTAAGTCTTAGTATTTGAATCGTAGTCAGAACTATGTGAAGACGACTCCCGAATGGAGTTCCATCAATTTCTTTAGCTCCGTTGGGTGATGTTGCGCTTAGGGGTGTGTCCGGATTATGTTTTGGAGGTCCGTAGCTTATTTAGTCTTGAAATGGCGAAAGTCGAATTTTTGGAGATTTGGAGCGGTAGTGGAATTTTTGATATCACGGTCGGATACCGATACCGGAAGTTGTAGTAGGTCCGTAATGTTGAATATGACTTGTGTACAAAATTCGGGGTCAATCGGACATGATTTGATAGGTTTCAGCATCGGTTGTGGAAATTTAAGTTTTAAGTTCTTTAGGTTTGAATTGGAGGGCGATTCGTGATTTTAGAGTTTTTTGATGTAGTTTGAGGGCTCGACTAAATTTGTATGGTATTTTAGGATTGGTTGGTATGTTTGGTTGAGGTCCCAGGGGGCATCGGGTGAGTTTCGGATGCTTAACAGATCACTTTTGAACTTTGGAGGATAGCAGATTTTCTGCTGTTTTGTTGCAGAATTTTCTTCATCGCATTTGCGAGGGAGTTCTCGTGTTCGCGTAAGGCATATAAGAAGGCCAGATGAGTTACTCTTCGCGTTCGCGATGTGGTTCCTGCATTCGCGAAGATGTGGAACCCTGAGGCTACGCGTTCGCGACATGTTCCTCGCGTTCGTGGAGAGGACCGGGCAGATGGAGCTTCAGGCATTTAAGCCTACGCATTCGGGAAGAGGGTCCCGCGTTTGCGTAGGGTCCGCAAGTGAAAGGTAAGCGTTCACGAGAGGTCACTCGCGTTCGCGAAAGATGAAATTCTGGTCAATATGTTTTTGTTCAACGCGAACGTGAGGCTTTGACCGCGTTCGCGAAGAAGGAATTAATTGGGCAGATATAAAGATTCAAAAACGAGGGTTTGGCCATTTTTTTTGTAAAGACGTGAGTTTGGGAGATCGGATTTGGACGAGATTTCGAGGGATATTCAGAGAAATCGATTGGGCAATGATTCTACACTTGATTTTGGTCATATCCCACTAATCTATCATTAATTTCATCATTTAATTTCGGATTTGGGTTGAAAATTGGGAAAAATTGGGAAGAAGTTCTTCTACTAAGATTTTGGATTTTGATTGGAATTTTGACATCGGACTTGGATAATTTTGGTACGAGTGAACTCGTGAGTGAATGAATGTTCATATTTTGTGACTTTTACCCGACTCTGAAACGTGGTCCCGGGGAGATGTTTTGGGGCCATTTTCTAATTTCTTGCTTTAGCTTTGATTTCATTAATTAGATTAGTTTCTTATAGTTGTATTTGTGGTATGAATTTGATTTTGGCTAGATTTGGGTCATTCGGAGTCGGATATTCGTGGAAAGGGCATTGTTACCGATTGATTGAGCTTGGTTCGAGGTAAGTGACTTGCCTAACCTTGTGTGGAGGAAATCCCCTTAGGATTTGGTACTGTTGTGATATGTGAGCTCCGTGTACATGAGGTGATGAGTACGTACACGGGCTATATTGTTGTAAAACCCGATTTTTACTGAGTATCAAGTTGTGTTTTCCTTTTAAATTGAGTTATATTTTTAATGAGTATTAGACTGTTTCCATTCTTATTTGAGCTATTTCAATATGTGTAGTTATCCCGTTTAGTCTAATATCGCATGTCTACGTGCTTTAACTGCTTATTTGAACTCTGTGAAGCATGCCTAGTTTATTTCTTGCTTTTCCTTGTTCTTTTTCAGTCTTAACTGTAGAAATTTTGCTGTTAACTGTGGTATTTATCGGTTTGAGCTGTGTGTTTACTTTTGAGACTACGAGGCGGTTCCTCGGTAGTTCTCCCTGCATATTTATTTTTAGACTACGAGGCAGTGCCTTGGGAGTAAGACTACCAGGCGGTACCTCGAGAGTTCTCCCTCTATATTTACTTTTGAGACTACGAGGCGGTTCCTCGGGAGTTCTCCCTGCACATTTACCTTTGAGACTACGAGGCAGTACCTTGGGAGTGAGACTACCAGGCGGTACCTCGAGAGTTCTCCCTGTATATTTACTTTTGATACTACGGGGTGGTACCTCGGGAGTTCTCCCTACATATTTATTTTGAGACTACGAGATGGTATCTCGGGAGATCCCCTACTGTTTAACCCTATGTGTTGTACTGTTATTTCACTGTGTTTTTTTTTTGTTAAATTCTAGTCTCTTATTATATTGTTATATTCTCCTGCTTTATTTATTATATACCCGTGGGCCTGACCTGACATCGTCACTACTCTACCGAGGTTAGGCTTGGCACTTATTGGGTACCACTGTGGTGTACTCACGCCCTTTCCTGCACATATCTTTTGTATGCAGATCCAGGTTTCTCGTACCAACCTCATCCTTAGTTGCAGTCGTTTCTGTTTTTGGAGAATTTCAAGGTACATCTGCCCGCGTTCGCAGATCTTCGGAATCCCCCTCTATCCCCCTATGCTGATTCTTCTCTTATTTCTATAGACACTGATATATAGAACAGTTAGAACTGCGTCGAAGTTTGTGACTTACGGTGTTCCGGCTCTTGGGAGTGTTGTTTTGTATATTTCGAGAGTTGATTATTGTATATGCCGAGCGGCATCTCAATTGCTTATTAAAATATCTGTTACTGTTAGTTGTAATTTTTATATTTTTCATTTCTTTTCTGCAGGTGTTAGGCTTATCTAGTCGTAGAGATTAGGTGCCGTCACGACGATTCACGGAGGGAGAATTTGGGTCGTGACATTTAGACATAAGCTTGATTTTCCATTTTGGTCGTCTTTGCGACCGAAAGACTAATAATATATGGCAAGCCAAAAACATGAAATTGATCAGTTAGACCTTTAAGATGCTCCTAATATAAGAGCATATGATTCCATTTCTACTATTGCAACTTCCATTGGGTTATGGTGATAGTTACATTTATAACGATTGTGATTGTGAAAGCCAAAACAATAGTGAAAACAATTTATAGTAATTCAACATTACTACATGATTTCTTAAAGGGAACCACGCTATGGTGGTTGCATAACCTTTCAAGTAAATGCAATATGATTAAACCTCTTTCAAATATATTTAGTCAAACCTTGCTAGTATTTTAGTCGAACAATTTGCTCAAAGTGTGTCAGCGGTGTCAACTTTCTTTCAAATGTAATTTAGTTAAATTCCATTAGTATGTTTTTCAAGTGCACCTATTTGTATGGAACTTTGCTGATCGGGTGTATTGAAAAAATGTCCCTTGAAGTTTCTGGTACATCATACTCAACAATAAAAAGTTGGATTGACGCAAGGATTATGATAAAATGATCTTGTATCCGCTCTCCTTCAACTTTTTTTTTTATTTTGCTAAGTAGTCTTGCTATCTTATATTTGGTGTCCTTTTGAAGGATTAGAGCATCATTAATTATTAATTGACTTTTTTTATTTTATTATGAAGGTACAATTATGAGCAAATATTAGGATATAATTAGTGACCTCAATTAAGGTAAAGGATTTTTTAGTTATATCCACTAGAAATAAGGACTTCAAAATGTATCGTAACCTAAAATTATGGAATATGGCCAAGAGGCCACGAGTGTAGCATTAATAATATCTTATAGCATCTATTAATTATAAAGTTGTTTTAGCTATTACATGTGTGAGATATACATATTGACAACTCAATATGTGGATCACAAACTTAGTCATGTAACATGATTCTCTTCTTCGGAAGTTATGCAAACCATACATCTCCAAAATACATATAATCATATTCATAGAGCTGATTAAGAAATTACAGTAGATTAATGTGGGCACAAGCTTACACAAACAGGAACGATAATGCATTTTGGCCAACCATCAATGAAATGTGCTAGTGAAGATCAACAAGAAAGCTCGCTAGTGTCAACTATTGAACTTGTAAGTCGAAGATAAAGGTGTAATTGTATTAAACCGCATCTTAAAAGGACAATGAAAAGAACATAGTGAATACATAATCCTTGTAGCATGTGATATAATGTGTCATAGTAATAATTCCTCATACGTTCATAAATTGATTTCATACAATTGGAGACATATCGGAGACGTGTGTGCTATCTATGCATTGATATTCGGCCATTTGATGTGTCAATCTTCCATTTGAAGTCAAAATGTCATCATATGTACAATACGAGGGAATGTACCACAAGTAAGCGTAGACAATGGCCGTATCTGACGTGCCACTGAAAATATTTATGAGAATCGAGGATAATGCCTTCTCAACGTCTGTTGTCATAAGTTTTCCCTTAGTGTATTGTTACTTATGGGAATTATTATGTAGGTAATGCGTTTCATTCTATATCAATACTCTAAACTTCACTTTTATATTCCTAATTATATTTGCACGACCCAATACGTGGCTGGAGGTGACGCCAAGTGCCTCTGTCCTCTCATCCCTTCGATGAAGCATAATTTTTGCTTTTTGAGCTTTTTTTAGTGCAAGTATCTTCAAGGTAGAATGTGCATTGTTGTGGTTTGTAGTGGCATCTAGGTATGCAATGGCTGAAACGATGTATAAAATATGAGATAAAGGGGCAAACGTTTGACAACATTGTTATTTGAGTGAAGTTGCCATAGGAGTTGAATCTTAAAGCAAGCAAGGCTTCAAGAATGATAGTCTTCGACACGCGCTTTAGACGTGCTTTGTACAAAGACGATCTTCGAAGGTAAGAAGAATTAGGATCAGAATATTAATAGGCCAAGTGTTATATCTCCGAGTGACTGTCTATGTAGAGCGCATGTTGGCAATGACAATACTTCGCCTGTATTATTCACTCAATCATGTAAACAACTAACATTTTTTGTATCTTCAATTAAGTGTAACATTTTGACATCATAATTTTGTGTATTCCACGAAGGTCGTAAGATAGCCAAAGTTTAGGCGTGTGAAAGGAGAGGAGCGAAGGATGCCTTGGCATAAGGCATGGGCACGGGCACACACGAGGTCAAGGCATATGCAGGAAGAAAGACGCCAAGAAAAAGGGTTGGGGGCTTACCTGGTGCCTAACTCGTAAGGATGGCAAGACACATGTGAATGGTAGACAAGCATCTGAGCTTTGCGGAGCATGGAAGAACATTGTAGCCTATGATTACTAGAGTCTTGGTGATTTATAAGAGTTGTGGGAGCATAATGAGCATGTGAATAATGCCCAATACAATAAATATAATATATTTTACTATGGAACGTTGTAGAGCATTTTAGAAGGATCTAGAGGTTGATGGAGCATAATGTGTATAAAAGACTTGAGGTTATGTTGGCCAAAGGTCTACTAACAAAGTTGAACAAGCCAGCAAGTTGCAGAAGATTTTAGAAAAACCTAGGAGGAGTATAAAGTAGGGTTTTGAGTTCGGTGATGATAGACTTTAAGTAGTTTCTTTCCGCAACTTTTAAGTGCTCTTAAACTCTTCGAGTGAGCCTATAAACGGCAAGTCACTTTTACAACCTTGTGAGTGCTTATAGCTTTGTGTGATAAATCGGGTGGGCATCCCCTTCATTCCCCAATCTTGTTGCTGGTTTTTCTTTTGAATCGTAAGTGTTGTTGGCTAGTTAAACACCATAACTATTCTAATGGTGCTTTCTGTCGCTCCTAAGGCATACTTGGATGCTTTTTGAGGCTTTTACAAAGGTCAAGGCACCACTATGGAAGGTTGAACTTTGCATCTATGAATAGGATAGTAGGGCTAAGTGTTGAGAAGCAAGTAAATGATTAGGTCGACGACAAAGTGATATCAGAGCATACTTACTGTGTTATAAAATGTGAAGCCAAGGGTTCAACTAGAGTAGATCCACATTGTTGCGGGAGTATGCATAGGTACTGATGGAGTATCATGCACTCATGGTGAGAAATTTTGGCAAGTCATAAAGAGCGTGTTAGTGTGGTGCATGGGCGCGAGAACGTGTTCATCGAGAAAATAAAGAATGAGCGGCTCGAGTCGAGCAAGAAAGAGAGAGGTTGTTTCCATGAGGAGAGAGAGATTGACAATAATTTATAGATGAGGCGGCGGAGCCACCACCACATGATACTCCCAACAAGTTGCCTTGTTGGAGGTAGGTGACTTAGCTGTCAAGAAAGGCTAGAGAGAGTAGAAAGTGTCGTATTCATGCCTGAGTCACACGCATTGCTGGGGATTGATAGCCTCGAAGGTTAAGTATAAAGGAGATGCTCACCATGAATAAGGGTCGCAATGAGCGCATGCATGCCTTAGAGGCTAAGATGATCAGGGGTGGATGCACCGTGCCTTGGGATAACGCTTCGTTAGAAAAGTTAATACAAAGACAAAATATCGAATACAACTACCAAACCTTGAATAAAATAAAACTTAGGTCGGCTATATGCGCCCCCGCTGATCATGTTAATCTCATATAATCTCATGTTAGGCTAACATTAGGCAAAATAAATAAAAGGTACTAGAACATTTTTTGTATTTTGTACATATGTATAAATCTTTAAAGACTTACAACTGCTAGAAATGCATAGCTCATAGTGTGAAAGTAACATAGCATGCATCTCAACTAAGAGGTTTCTCTTATGTAAATTCTTTTTTCACTATGTCCTATTTTCTTGCCAATTCATCGCAAATCTTTAAAATAATTTCTTTAAAGTTAACTTTAGGTCTTACCTCATCATTTTTTAACACCTTCAATGATCGTGATTTTACATCTACGAATTGATACATTTGGCGATCAACGCAAGACACGTTTTTTACTCCATATTTGTAAGCGATATTTTTTATTTTATTTTCGATGTGCATTACTTGAACCTTCTCGTGAATGTATTCATTGTTTTTTGTACAATCTTGTATGGCCTCACATCCATTTTAGCATCTGCAACTGTGCAACACTCCAATGTGTCAAATATACAATATTACTGGTCTTATAATAGTTGTATATAAAACTAACGTTTCACTCTGGGTGAGCATTTTATCACATAATACTACGATAATACTCTGTTACAACCATTCAGTTTTTATTAATAAGTAATATATTCACCTATCATTTCATTCTTTTGGTGCAGTGAGCCTGGATAGATGTAACGACCCGACCGGTCGTTTTGAGTATTACAGTCCTGTTCCCCAATTTACTGCTTAATTTATGCTTTACAGTTGATATATGACTTATCGGGGTAATTGGTTCGGGTCCGGTGAGGTTTTGAAATGAATTGAGACACTTAGTTTCATAATTAAAAATTTAAGTTCGAAAAGTTGACATGATGTTGCCTTATGTGTAGACGACCCCGAATTTAATTTTGATGATTCTGTTAGCTCCGTTGGGTGATTTTGAAGTTAGGAGTGTATACGGATTGTGATTTGGAGGTCCGTAGTGGAATTAGGCTTGAAATGGCGAAAGTTGAATTTTGAAAAGTTTGACCGGCGGGTTGACTTTTTGATATCAGGGTCGAAATCCGATTCTGAAAATTTAAATAGGTATGTTATGTCATTTATGACTTGTGTACAAAATTTGAGGTCAATCGGACGTGATTTGATAGGTTTCGGCATTGAATGTAGAAGTTGAAAGGTTTTAGCTTTATTAAGCTTGAATTGGGGTATGATTCATGGTTCTAGCATTGTTTGATGTAATTTAAAGTTTCGACTAAGTTTGTATGATATTGTAGAACTTGTTGGTATGATTTGACGGGTCCCGAGGGGCTTGGTTGAATTTTTGGATCATTGGTTGAGAGACTAGTAAAGTTAAGAAATTTGAGAGTTTGACCATGGTCAATATCGGTTCAAGACGACCTCTTTTAAGTGTTTTGAGTGTGCGAGCAGGTCTGTAGCATGTTTAATGATTGAAATTTATATATGGTTTGTATCCGGGAGGTTCCGAATGTGTTTTAGGGTGGTTTCAGATCATTTCGGAGAAGTTTGAGTATGTTGGTTTTTGGTGAGCTACTGTTCATTCGCAATTGCGAACCATTTATCGCAATTGCAAAAATACTGTTCACTCGCAATTACGAACCATTTATCGCAATTGCAAAAATACTGTTCACTCGCAATTACGAACCATTTATCGCAATTGCGAAAATACTGTTCACTCGCAATTACGAACAATTGGTTGCAATTGCGAACACTGTTCATGGGAGGTACTGTTCATTTGTAAATACAAAGTTTTTGTCCGCAAATGCACACCTCGACAAAATGTTTAAGATCTGAAAATGGGACTTCGTCCCATTTTTTATTTTTGACGAATGAGAGCTCGGGAAGAGGCGATATATGAGAGAGTTTCAAGAAAACCAACGGGGTAAGTGTTCTTAACTAAATTTTGGTTAAACTACCGGAATCCATTGCTTGTGTTATCCTTAAATTAGTAAATTGGGTTGAAAATGGTAGAAAGTTTCATAGATTTTAACTGAGGATTTGGAGGTCGAGTTGATGTCGAAATTTGGTAAAATTTATGTGGTTAGACTTGTTGTTGGACGAGTGTTCACGTTTTATTGCTTTTGTTGGGTTCCGAAACGTGGGCCCCACAGACGATATTTGAGCTAAATTTTAGATTTTACTGAACAATTAGTATATTCTTATGGAATTAAATAAATTTTATTGACTAAATCTAATTATATGTGGCTAGATTCGAGGCGTTTAGAGGCCAATTCACGAGGCAAAGGCATAGTAGAGTGGAGAATTACACTGTTTGAGGTAAGTAACAATTCTAAATTTGGCCGTGAGGGTATGAGACCCCAGATTTTTGTATTATGTGATCGGTTTTGAGGTGACACACATGTTAGGTGACGAGCGTGTGGGCTTGCACCGTAGGAATTGTGACTTGGTGAAATTTCATGTAACCGTGTAGTTGAATAATCTATTGTTATCTGTACATTCTCCATGTTGTAGAGACATTGAACCACAAATCATGTTTAGATTATGTGTTGGCACTGTTAGGACCCACATAGGTCGTGCACATGTTGAATTATCTGCTAAATTATTTTTTATACTCAGCCACAGTTTACTTATTTATTTTATCTCAGTCTCTATTTATTATTATTGATGTATCATACTATTATTGTTTGGGCTGAATTGCATGATCATTGAGAGCCCGAGAAATTGGAGAGATTTATGACTGAGTTAGGCAGAGGTCCTGATTGTGAGATATTATACTATAGCATGTGAGTTGTCCGTACAACACGTGAGTTGTCCGTGCGGATCCAGATATTATACTATAGTACATAAGTTGTCCATACAGCACGTGACTTGTCTGTGCGGATCCAAATATTGATACTATAGCATGTGAATTGTCCGAGTAGCACGTGAGTTGTCTGTGCGGATCCAAATATTAATACTATAGCCCGTGAGTTGTCCGTGCAGCACGTGAGTTATCCGTGCGTCTTATAGCGCTTGGGCTATAGGAGCCCCTCCGGAGTCTATACACTCCCCCAGTAAGCGCAGGTACCTACTGAGTGCGAGTGATGAGTGTTGAGTGACTGTAGTCCTGAGAGGATGCATATGATTTCATTATTGTTGCACTTCAGTTGTCTTATATCACTGTTTGGAAATTTCTGAGAGATATTATCTTATGTTTCAGTTGAACTTGACATGAAANTGTATGATATTGTAGAACTTGTTGGTATGATTTGACGGGTCCCGAGGGGCTTGGTTGAATTTTTGGATCATTGGTTGAGAGACTAGTAAAGTTAAGAAATTTGAGAGTTTGACCATGGTCAATATCGGNCTGTTTGGAAATTTCTGAGAGATATTATCTTATGTTTCAGTTGAACTTGACATGAAATTACTGTTTTGGGCTTAAATGTTGAACTTAAAAGCTTGCCTACATTATTATGTTGGGAATTACTGTAATTGGACTCAACTATGAAGCTCGTCACTACTTTCAGTTCCTTATTTATTATTGTTACTTGCTGAGTTGATTGTACTCATACCTGTCTCTTATACNATTATACTATAGCATGTGAGTTGTCCGTACAACACGTGAGTTGTCCGTGCGGATCCAGATATTATACTATAGTACATAAGTTGTCCATACAGCACGTGACTTGTCTGTGCGGATCCAAATATTGATACTATAGCATGTGAATTGTCCGAGTAGCACGTGAGTTGTCTGTGCGGATCCAAATATTAATACTATAGCCCGTGAGTTGTCCGTGCAGCACGTGAGTTATCCGTGCGTCTTATAGCGCTTGGGCTATAGGAGCCCCTCCGGAGTCTATACACTCCCCCAGTAAGCGCAGGTACCTACTGAGTGCGAGTGATGAGTGTTGAGTGACTGTAGTCCTGAGAGGATGCATATGATTTCATTATTGTTGCACTTCAGTTGTCTTATATCACTGTTTGGAAATTTCTGAGAGATATTATCTTATGTTTCAGTTGAACTTGACATGAAATTACTGTTTTGGGCTTAAATGTTGAACTTAAAAGCTTGCCTACATTATTATGTTGGGAATTACTGTAATTGGACTCAACTATGAAGCTCGTCACTACTTTCAGTTCCTTATTTATTATTGTTACTTGCTGAGTTGATTGTACTCATACTACACCCTGCACCTTGTGCAGATCCAGGTACCTCCAGACACGGCGATTGCTAGTTTTTCAGAGTTTTATCTGTTGGAGATTATCGAGGTAGCTGCTTGGCGTTCGCAGACCTTGACTTTCTTTCCTTTCAGTTTCTGTATTGTTTTATATTTTCAGATAGTGTTTTTAGTAGTCACACTTTGTTATCATTTAGATGCTCACGTACTCAGTTACACCGAGTTTTGGGAGTGTTTATATTTGTACTTCTGAGATTTTTTCAGCTGAAATTAAATATCATGTTTTCAAATTTAAAAGATAAAGTATTTTATTGAGATTGTCGGCTTGTCTAGTATTGAGATAGGAGCCATCACGACATGTGAGATTTTGGGTCGTCACAATAGAGGAACCATAATCTTATATAATGTAACCATAATCTTGTGCTGACTAAATATGCAATGCATATATTCAATATTACTTCTACTTATTTTAAAGTTGTTACGTTCTAATGTGCTTTTTCTCACTTCTAATTTTTTGTGGACACCCTTCCTACTTTCATAAATTAGCACAATATTATTGGCAAATAGCATATAATGTGGGACATTATTGATGTTTGGTTAACTCATTTGTAACTTGGGTAACTAAGTACGAACTCAATGTCAATCTTTGGTGTAAACTCAATTTCCCAAGCTATCTTTGTACCTCCTACTACTGTTTTTATGCTAGTGACGACTTCGCTATATATGTCTTTTTCCATCCTTATATTTAATATAAGTTTATTTCTTTTTTGTTACACACAATCAAGGTTCTCTATTATATGATTTTCTATGTTAATGAACACCATGTGCAAATCATTGTTTCTTTTTCTCATTCATAACTTGCATCATTCTCTTTAGAAAATATATAGTCTCTGTTGTAGCACCAACTATATAAATTCAAATTTGTTCTTTGTGCTAAATCTATGTTTTATTACTTTTTCCTAAAGTTCTATTGTATTACTCATAAGTTTAATGACACGTTAGTTCAAACTTTGAATCTCTCTTTTATTTTTATATAGGTTGGAATTAGATATTCTTTCTTTCTCGTCGGGCAACTCACACCACTTCTCAGTATAACATTAAATAGTATGGTAATATCACGACCCAAAGTCTCTCCAAGGCCGTGATGGCAACCAGACTACCCATTAGGTGAACCAACAAACAATTCACAAATTCAAATCTCATAACACCATAACTAAGTCTAAATAGAGATAATAACACAATACAAGTCTAAAGTTGTCAATGCAAGTGTAGAAATGACCAAACTACCCGAGCCCGGAAACTTGTGTCATGACGTCATGAGCTCTAATAGTATCAAAAAATATAAATATCTAAATAATACATCACTATCTGACACAAATAAAACAGTAATTTAGAAAGTGACTTCTTGCACTGTTGTTAAATAAACAGCTTTACCTCGAGTCTCCAAGCCTACAATTACACGGTCTCCTAGGTTTCACTAGTGTCAGGCTCAGTATATGCACAAAAATCTACAGAAATGGAATATGAGTACAACCAACATATTACTAAGTAAATATCATGATAAATCCCATGAAACAGTGGCGAAATACTGTCAAGAAGATACAGTTCATAAGTATACACAATAACATAAGAAAAGCATAGAAGCAGTGTATAAAATATGCATAGTTTGAGCATGAGATAAAATACATGTTTTCATCAATTATCTAGTCCAATGCACATGCCAATGCATCTAAATACAACATATATAAGGATGTGCAAAAGTATCATCTTTACGACTGCATTACAAAGAGCCAAATATCAAGGGCGTTTTATAAATGCTCAATCTTTACAGTTATGTTCTACTAGACCAAGTTTCTAACAATACCTGCACGTATATCCAAAATCCACAAACCAAAAAGTATGGACAACTCGCATGCATCTCATAAGAAGGTCATGAAGTACTCACGTGCTATAATTACATCGAGGTTTGGATCTAATATGAAAGTATAAATGATTATATGTATTCCGACATACATATCTATATACTATTAAACTAGCATGTGAAGGATGCCTATAACATTATACTAGCATGGAGAAGATGCTTAAGTAGTCATGCAACTAGTAAAGAATTTAAAAAACGTAAAGCATGTGAAGAGTATAAGCATATCAAACTACCCTAACATGAATAAAGCTGGTACACGCATGTACACTCGTCATCTCACATATGCATTACTTGAAACACGTAGAACATATTAAACAAGTTCACTTAGGAAAAATTCCCTCAAGATGGAGTTAACCAAGATACTTACTTTAATCTAGGCAAGAGTCAACCTTCAAATATCTCTTTACCTTGCTCCGAAGCCTCCAAATGTTTATAATCTCGCCAAAAGTGCTAAACGATGTCAAATATAGTCGTATGACTCATTTACATAAGAAAGATTTAATCTTGGTCAGAGTCGATATAAGTCAACAAAAGTCAATTCCGGGTCTGCGTGGTCAAACCTCAAAACAAATGTCAAATGCGATTACTTATAACCTCTCTAGTTCAAATATAATTAGATTTTCAATTCGAGCCCAAATCAGTATTCGAATTCGAAAAAGTATTTCATTTTCTTTAAGTTAAAATCCATATATTTACCTTTTGATTTCAGGATTTAGGTGTTAAAATTCATAGATACTCATAATACATCATTAAAATTATGTGTGGATTACTTACCCTCAAGATGCAGGTAAATATTAGTGACGGGTTCCCAGAAATCCAACAATAGTAAAATGAGTTCAAAATTTCAAAATTAGACGTTAAATACACTTTAAGCTAAAATGCAAATCGCAATTGCAATCATCCCTCATCGTGAAACATAGTAGCCAGTTACCCTGCGCAAACCGTGATGGGGAGCCACGTGATTGCAAAGGCCAAATGGCCTGGCTCCAGGTTTGCGTAAATGCGAGCTAGACCATGATACCACAATCCCAATTGTTCGTTCTTCGCGATAGCAACCCATGGTGCATCTGATCGCGATGCAAAAAAATTAAACCAGCAAATATTAAATTTTCCAACTTGCTTTAGAATGCATCGCAATACCTCTGTGGCCCTCAGGTCTTAATTCGTGCATGCGTAAATGTCCAAAAATACTATACAGATCTAACTTAGATCTCGAAACGCACAATGTAGCTCATTTTTTCAAATCGAGGACTTATGTCAACTTTTTGAACTTTAAAGTTTTAATTAGCATGCAAGTATACTAAAATGATCCCGAGCCTTTTCGGGAGCCAAATTACGCGTACCGGCAATTCTCAAATTACTACACCTACAGGAAGTCCTAAATTAAGGAACGGAGTGCTAAAACTCAAAATGGTCAATTGGATTGTTACAAGTTAGCCACCATATTTCAACCTCTTCAAGACACTTCAACCTTTAGGGAGATACCATCTGAACATCATACTTTTCTAATTTTATTATATTCTGATGGAATCTTCTGCCTCTTTGACTTAGTTTTGAGTGTAGTTGAAGTCTCTATTATGCACAAATTTTTGAAACACTAAAAGATCATTTTCATGGTTCAAACTATCGAATAAATAGATAAAATGAAAATGTTTGACACATATAGCTCCTTAGGTCTCTTAGTTAAGCTCCATTATTTTCTAAGAGAGGTCGTGGATTCAAACCCTTGTAGTTGCATGCATGTTGTGTTTAAGATTTTGTGCCTTACCTGCTAAAAAGTATGTATGTTGGTAGATTTGAACCATTAACCTCTTATATAGTTAGGGTAAACTAAACCAAAAATAGTAGTTTCTATGGGTGTTGTCCATTGTAGGTTTTCTCCCTATTTGTTTCTTTCATCTTCCACTACTAGAAATTTACTATTTTTCTACCGACGTTCCTATTTGAATTTCGTTGGAATTTGAAAAATTCCATACTTGTCAGGAACATTTCGATGTATTCACCATGAAACTCCAAATGGATTTCCGACGGAGTTTCATAAATTAAGCTCGATAAGAAATGGTGAAGAATTGACTAAATTTCTAATGGAATCCATCGGAAAACTAAATTAATATAAGTTCTATTTATTTTTCAAAAAGGGTCATATTTGCCCCCTCTGCTATCGAAAATAAGCTATATTCACCCTCAAGGGGGCGAGGGCGAGGGGGTTAAATGGCTTGGTCCCAGCTTAAAAAAGACTGGTTGTCGTAAAAGTGAAACGGCCAATTTCTAATTGGTATGCACGCGACCCATACTAATAACTTACCGATTTAAAAAAAAAAGTTGAACCCATTCCACCACTTCTTCACGTTTTTTACTCCATATTCGTCACCTTCCTCCCTCCTCTATAACAGCAGGAACAACATTATTCCAACATGAACCAACATATGTTTTCCAACATTTACCTTCAGAGCAAAACCCATTTATGTTACTGTAATGATCCAGCCGATCGTTTTTAGTGTTCTAGCCTCGATTCCCTATTTACAGCTTTTCCCAGATCTATTTCTGCTATTGTGACTTGCCGGGAGGTTTCGTCTTGGTTTTTGGAGTATTTTGGGACACTTAGTCCCTAAATGGAGGTTTAAGTCTTAGGATTTTGGCCATAATCGGAAGTATATGAAGACGACTCCAGAATAGAGTTTCGTCAGTTCCGTTAGCTCCGTTGGGTGATTTTGGACTTAGGAGCGTGTCCAGACTGTGAATTTGAGGTATGTAGCTAATTTAGGCTTGAAATGGTGAAAGTCGAATTTTTGGAAAGTTTGACCGGGGGTTGACTTTTTGACATCGGGGTTGAATTCCGATTCCGGAAGTTGGAGTAGGTCCATAATGTTGAATATCACTTGTTTGTAAAATTTGAGGTTAATCGGATGTAGTTTGGTTGGTTTCATCGTCGTTTGTGGAATTTGAAGAGTTCTTTAGGCTTAAATCTGGGTGTAATTGGTGTTTGATGTTATTTTGAGTGATTCGAAGGCTCGATTAAGTTCGTATGATATTTTGGGATGTGTTGGTATGTTTGGTTGAGGTCCCGGGGGCCTCGGGTGAGTTTCAGGTGGTTAACAGATCATTTTTGGAATTGGCTTGATAGCTGAAGTCTAGTTATATCAAGTTCTGGTTTCCTTGTACGCGATCGCAAGGATTCATTCACCATCGCGTAAGCTTATTCGGGGTAGAGATAAGTTTGTTCTATGCGATCTCAGAGTTAGGAATGTGATCGCGTATGTGTGCGAAGTTGTGCTTCGCGAACACGTGGCTAAGGTTGCGTTCGCGTAGAAGGATTTGAGTAGGAGGGGAGGTGCGGCCAATGCTCTACGCGATCGCGTGAGGCAGTATGCGATTGCGTAGGTATGAGAGGCAGTGATCCGTGATCAAGTGGGTGATTTCGCGATCGTGTAATGTAAAAATCATGCGGCAGCAAAGTTGTTCTTCGCAATCGCGAGGCTATTTCCGCGATCGCGATTAAGGAAATGTCTGGGCAGTATTAAAGTTTCCAAAAATGAGGGGTTTTGCCATTTTATCAAAAACTTGAGTTGGGAGCATGGAATTGGGTGATTCTTGATGGGATTTTCGTTAAGTTGATTGGGGTAAGTGATTCTTACTTGATTTTGGTTAAATCTCATGATTTCATCTTTAATTGTATCATCTAATTTGTGATTTGGGGTGAGAAATTGGGAAAAAAGAAAGAGAACTCTTGAGTTGTATTTTTGAGGTTTTGAATGGCATTTTGTTATCGGATTTGAGAAAATTCTGTATGGTTAGACTCGTGAGTGAATCGGCTTTCGGGTTTTGTGACTTTTGTCAGATTTCGACATGTGGGCTCGGGATCCGGGTTCGAAATATTTGGCTATAATTTAGTACTTTTCTTGTGGAATTGATCCCTTTAGCCTATATTGATTGTATTGTTCTACTTGTGGCTAGATTTGAGATGTTTGGAGACCAATTTGTTTTGAGGTAAGTAACAGTTTTAAATCTGGTTTTGAGGGTATGAAACCCCGAGAATTGGTATAATGTGATATTTGGAGGTGACGCACATGCTAGGTGACAGGCGTGCATGCGTGGACCGTGAGGGATTGTGACATGATCCGTCCCGTGAGACTGTAAAGTCGAATAGCCATTGTTATTACTTGTTTTTCCTTGTCTTTGAGTAATTGACTGCCTTTCATGTTAGAAACAATGCTTAGGCTATATGATATCACTTTTGGGACCCGCAACATTCGTATACTTGTCGAATTGACTGCTAATTGTTGTCTTATACTCAGCCACAGTCTTATTGTATGTTATATCTCTATTTTCTCTCATTTCTTGTTGATACTTGTTGTATTCTCTATTTGGGATGGTTATTATGCTATCCTGTGAGCCCGAGGGACTGGAGAGGTTAGTGACTAAGATAGGGCCTGAGTGCCGAGCTACGAGCTGTGAGGTATATGGATTGGGTTGCAAGCTGCGACAATATTTTGATCGGGTTGCACGCCGCAATAATATTGGATCGGGTTGCATACTGCGACAATATTTTGATCGGGTTGCATGCCGCAATAATATTGAATCGAGTTGCACGACGCAACAATATTGGATCGGGCTGCGCGCCGCAGCAATATAGCGCTTGGACTGAAGGAGCCCCTACGGAGTCTGCACACCCCGAGTGAGCGTAGGTACCTATTGAGAGTGTGTATTGAGGGCTGAGAGTCGAGAGTATGAGCTATTAAGCTGAGTTGAGTGGTTGCTGCCTTAAGAGGATGTACTTGATTTTATTTATTGTTGCACTTAGTTATTGTCTGTTGTTGTGGTGAAATTTATGGAAGATTCATATCTGGTTTACTTGAGCTTGAACTGATTTGACTTACACCACCGGAATTGAAAGCATGTTCACTCTCTACTGAAAACTTTTGAAATGAACTGTATTTTTTTATAGTTCGTTATTGCTTCTCAGTTCCTTATTTAATTATGTTACTTGCTGAGTTGGTTGTACTCATGCAACACCCTGCACTTCATGTGCAGATCCAAGCGTGTACGGTTCTGGCGGTCGCTGAGTTCGTGCGCGGGCTGATTATCGGAGACTTACGAGGTAGTTGCCGGCGTTCGTAGTCCTTGTTTCTCCTTTCTTAATATCATTTCTCTCTTGTATTGGCATTTGGCTCCGACTGTATCAGACTCTGTTTCTAGATTGGTTGTTAGATGCTCGTGACTTAGTGACACCCCGATGTCGGGCTATTTTTTCGTATTTATATTTTAATTGGGTTTTACCCCATTTTATGAAACAATCCGGTTATTTTATATGTATTAAGTCATTTTGTTAAATTTTGAAAGTGTTTTGGAAAAGCGGCTTGCCTAGTACCATGATAGGCGCCATCATGACGGGTTAGGTTTTGGGTCGTGACAAGTTGGTATCAGAGCCTAGGTTATGTAGCTCTCACAAGTCATGAGCAGGTTTAGTAGAGTCTTGCGGATCAGTACGGAGATGCCTGTACTTATTTTTGAGAGGTCGTCAAACCCTTAGGAAACTTCACATTCTTGACTTCTTATCGTGCGAATCTGTTGATTATAGTAACTAAACATCTGTTGTTTCAATCTCTCACAGATGGTGAGGACTTGTACTACCGGGTAGGATGGAAACCCACCGGTACCACTAGCCAGGGCCGTAAGAGGTCAAGGTTGCGGTAGGGACAGGGGTGCAGCCCACACAGCAGCTGGGGCAGTACCTGCAGATCCACCAGTTACCCCAGATTAGGACCGCATTCCCATTGTTGATGCACCAGCTCTGGAACCACCAGTGCCTATTGTGATTCCAGGCCTTTAGGAAGCCTTAGCTCAGATTCTGACTGCGTGTACCGATCTTGGTTAGGTGGTCTCTGTTCCAGCTGCAACAACCACTTTTCAGGCCGGGGAGGTGCTTAGACTCCCGCTGCCCACACACCAGAGTAGGTGGTACAGGGATTCCAGATACCGGGGGCACCACTGGCCCAACCAGTTGCAACTGCTCAGGACTATGTGGTTCCTGCTATGCCTGAGGATGAGCAGCGTAGTTTGGGGAGGTTTGGGAGACTCCAGCCTCCATCTTTCAGTGGTGCAAAGGAAGAGGATGCATAGGGTTGCTTGGACAAGTGTTAGAGGGTACTCCGTACAACAGGTATTCTGGAAACCAGTGGGATCTCGTTCACTACCTTTCAGTTCTCTGCGGCTGCATTCATTTGGTAGGACTCTTATGAGAGGCGTAGGCTGGTCGGTGCAACGCCCCTTACCTGGTAGTAGTTCTCCGTTATCTTTCTGGAGAAGTTCGTGCCTCAGTCCCATAGAGAGGAGCTGCACAGACAGTTTGAGTAGCTTCGTCAGAGTGATATGTCTGTGATGCAGTATGAGATGCGATTCTCGAAGTTGGCCCATCATGCTATCTGGTTGGTTCCCATAGAGAGGGAGAGGATTGGGAGGTTTATAGATGGCCTCACTTATCAGCTGCGATTGCTTATGACTAGATAGAGAGTGTCTGGTGCTACTTTTGATGAGGTTGTTGACATTGCTCGTCAGATTGAGATGGTTCGTAGTCAGGAGAAGGTTGATAGGGAGGCCAAGAGGCCTCGTGGACATGGAGGATTTAGCGGTGCTCCTTTTGGGGGTCAATTCCAGCACGGTAGAGGTTGTCCTTTCAGACATGCTTAGACGGCTCGTCCAGGTCACCATGGTGCATCATCTAGCCGTGGTTCTCATAGTTATCAGCAGGGTCGTTCATCTCTCGGTGCCCTCCCAGCGTAGAGCTCATCCCGTGCTCCATCAGGTCAGGGTTCGCCTATGCCAGGTCCTTCTGCTAGTTATCTCATTGCTCGGGGCTCCCTTCAGTCCCCTGCACCAGCACCAGGGAGTTGGTATAAGTATGGGGAGTTTGGTCACATGAGGAGAGAGTGTCCCCGTATAGTGGGAGGTGGGAGGTCCAGCTCTGCAGAGGAGCCAGTCTATGTCATCAGCACCAGCCCCTCCACAACCCGCTCACCCAGTCCGGGGTGGGGCCTAGTCAGCTAGGGGTCACCCGAGAGGGGGAGGCCGATCAGGGGGCGGCCAGGCCCGTTTCTATGCTCTTCCTTCCATACCTGATGCTATTGTTTTGGATACTGTGATTACATGTATTGTCTCAGTTTGCCATAGAGA
Organism: Nicotiana otophora; assembly: GCA_000715115.1. NCBI lineage: Eukaryota > Viridiplantae > Streptophyta > Magnoliopsida > Solanales > Solanaceae > Nicotiana > Nicotiana otophora. The sequence continues at coordinate 216,503 of AWOL01S0018237.1, forward strand.
TGCTTCTGTATTATTTGACCCTGGTTCCACTTATTCATATGTGTCCTCGTATTTCTCTCATTATCTAGATATGCCCCGTCAGTCTCTAGTTTCATCTATTCATGTATCCACTTCTGTGGGCGATACTATTATTGTGGACCGCGTATATCGGTCATGTGTGGTGACCATTGGGTGTCTGGAGACCAGAGTGGATCTTTTGCTGCTCAGTATGGTTGATTTTGATATGATATTGGGTATGGATTGGTTGTCCCCATGTCATGCTGTTCTAATTGTCACGCTAAGACTGTGACATTGGCAATGCTGAGTTTTCCAAGAGTTGAGTGGAGCGGTTCTATAGACTATGTTCCCAGTAGAGTGATTTCATACATGAAGGCTCAACGGATGGTTGAGAAGGGTTGTTTGTCTTATCTAGCCTTTGTGAGGGTTGTTAGTGCAGAGGCCCCTGCTATTGATTTTGTTCCGGTGGTGCGAGATTTCCCAGATGTGTTTCCTGTAGACCTACCGGGCATGCCGCCCGACAGGGATAATAATTTCGGTATTGACTTGGTGTCGGGCACTCAGCCCATTTCTATTCCACCATACTGTATGGCACCAGTTGAGTTGAAGTAATTGAAGGAGCAGCTTCAGGAACTCTTTGATAAGGGGTTTATTCGGCCTAGTGCGAGGACCCGTAAAAATTTTAACCAAACACTCGGGGTTTCGTGGTGCCAAGTTAGATTCCTACGTTATTATAGTAGAAATTCTTCGTGGCTCGCAAGCTCGCCGTGGTTCGGACTTTTTGGATTGAACAGATTCCTACAGACTGAGAGGAAATGTTTCGCAGAAAAATGCATTTTTGCGGCCCATTATGCGGCCGCATAATCACTCTGCAGACCGCATAATGGCCGCAGAGTGAAGCAGTAAGTTTTGCCAACTTAAGGTCAGTTTGGCGGTGGATTATGCAACCGCATAATCGATATATGGACTGCATATCGATCGCATAACCCCTCTTGGGTTTTTGTAGAGGGGGTTCTGCGGTGCATTATGCGACTGCAGAACGAGTATGCGGACCGCATACTGGTCACATACCTGGGCCGTAAGTTCAGGCCCCTGAGGGCCATTTCTGCGGTCACTTTGCGGACCGCATAACCGTTATGCGGTCGCATATGCGACCGAAGACTTGTGTCGGGGCACCATTTTTCTTAATTTAAAACCCAACCCCCATTCCGTTAAAACACCCCTTTAGTCCATTTTGAAGCTCATTTCTCATATTTCTAGTGTGAGAGAGAGAGGGTTCTAGAGGGAGGGCCTAATTTTCATCAATCAATCTTCAACCATCAGTCAAAGCTTGGAAATACTCAAGTAGAGCACCCAATTGCTTCATCCAAAAAGGTAAGATTTCATCACCCCAGCTCTTAATTTCAAACATAGCTATAATGGGGTACTAGGGTAATACTTCATGGGTATGAGAGTGGTTCATCTTGCATGCATGTGATAAAGAGTGTGGGAAAAATAAAAAGTGAACTAGAACCATGAACAAAAATGTATCATGACCTCAAGGAAGTTTACCGGTGGAATAACATGAAGAGGGGTGTGGCGGACTTTGTGGCAAATGTTCAAAATGTCAACAAGTGAAGGCCGAGCATCAAAGGCCTGGTGGGTTAGCTCAGAGTATAGAAATTCCAATATGGAAATGGGAAATGATCTACATGGATTTTGCGGTAGGGTTATCGTGCACTCCGCGTAAGTTTGACTCAATTTGGGTGATCATGAACCGACTCACAAAATTAGCACACTTCTTACCAGTTAAATCCACCGACACTATGGAACAATATGCTCAATTGTATATCAAGGAAATAGTCAAGCTTCATGGCACTCCAGTTTCCATCATTTTCGATCGAGGGGCCCAATTCACAGCTAATTTTTGGAAGAAATGTTAGCAAGGTTTGGGTACGCAGGTAAAGCTTAGCACGACTTTCCATCCACAGACTGACGGGCATGCAGAGCGGACTATTCAGACGCTTGAGGACATGTTGCATACGTGTGTACTTGACTACAAGGGTAGCCGGGATGATCATTTGCCGCTCATAGAATTTGCTTATAACAACAGCTTCCATGCTAGTATTCAGATGGCTCCGTTTGAGGCCTTGTATGGTAGAAGATGTAGGTCGCCGATTCGGTGGTTCGAGGCTAGAGAAGCAGAACTAATAGGACCAGACCTTGTGCATCAGGCTACGGAAAATGTTATGATCATAAAAGAGCGGTTGAAAACTGCTCAGAGTCGTCAAAAATCCTACTCGATGTTCGTCGCAGAGACTTAGAGTTCAATGAAGATGATTGGGTGTTCTTGAAGGTATCTCCCATGAAGGGGATCATGTGGTTTGGAAAGAAAGGAAAATTAAGTCCAAGGTATGTCGGGCCGTATAGAATAATTCAAAGGATAGGTCAGGTGGCGTACAAGCTTGAACTACCACCTGAGATGTCATTAGTACACTCGATATTCTATGTGTCCATGTTGAAAAAGGTAGTTGGAGATCCGTCCTCTATTGTGCTGGTTGAGACCATCTAGGTTAGTGAAGAATTGTCATATGAAGAAATTCCGATTGCTATTCTTGATAGGCAGGTCCAAAAGTTGAGAAACAAAGAAATTGCATCTGTGAAGGTGCTATGGCGAAACCAACAGGTCGAAGAAGATACTTGGGAAGCCGAGAATGAAGTGAAAGAAAAGTACCCTCATTTGTTTGAATAGCCATGTAATAGTTCTATGAAGTTGTTTCCCCTGAAGTTTGTATTACTTGTTCGGTTAATATAACGACACTCCTTTTTAGCTATATGTCCCCCATGAGGCTTCAGTTGGTGTTATTTTGCATTTTGTTGTGTCATTTAATTCTATATATGTTGCTAAGGTGTGTTTCAGGGGCTCTCTAATAGGTGGATAGGCCTAAATACAAAGGAAACTCTGGCGAAATTTTCAGGAAGTTAGGCAAATTTGGGGCTGACGGTATGTGGCATAACTGAAACTGTGTTAAGTGAACCTTGATCCTCATTCGAGGACGAATGATCGTAAGTGGGGGAGGATGTAAGGACCCGTAAAAATTTTAACCAAAAACTCGGGGTTTCGTGGTGCCAAGTTAGATTCCTACGAACTAAGAGGCAAATGTTTCGCAGAAAAATGCAATTTTGCGGCCCATTATGCGGCCGCATAATCACTCTGCAGACCGCATAATGGCCGCAGAGTGAAGCAGTAAGTTTTGCCAACTTAAGGTCAGTTTGGCGGTGGATTATGCGACCGCATAAGCAATATGTGGACCGCATATCGATCGCATAACCCCTCTTGGGTTTTTGCGGAGGGAGTTGTGCGGTGCATTATGCAACCGCAGAACGAGTATACCTGGGCCGTAAGTTCAGGCCCCTGAGGGCCATTTCTGCGATCACTTTTAGGACCGCATAACTGTTATGCGGTCGCATATGCGACCGCAGACCTGTGTCGGGGCACCATTTTTCTTAATTTAAAACCCGACCCCCATTCCGTTAAAACACCCCTTTAGTCCATTTTGAAGCTCATTTCTAATATTTCTAGTATGAGAGAGAGGGTTCTAGAGGGAGGGCCTAATATTCATCAATCAATCTTCAACCATCACTCAAAGCTTGGAAATACTCAAGTAGAGCACCCAATTTCTTCATCCAAAAAGGTAAGATTTCATCACCCCAGCTCTTAATTTCAAACATAGCTATAATGGGGTACTAGGGTAATACTTCATGGGTATGAGAGTGGTTCATCTTGCATGCATGTGATAAAGAGTGTGGGAAAAATAAAAAGTGAACTAGAACCATGAACATTTTCCTAATTTTGGGTTCAATTTGTATATTGCAAAAATAGATTGAGGTTGCTAAGGGTTCCGGATAATTGTAGAGTCTAAAGAAG